>JAOEHK010010954.1:0-11938 GCA_025447835.1 Labidoglobus nevermanni
GGACCACATTATTGTTATTTTCGAAATTTCGGCGTTACAGTGAGTCGACCGTCAGTACCAGGAATATCTAGAAATTACTTATTGCTTTTTATGGCCCGCTAAATTCTCTCATGCTGTCCATGTATGTACCAAAAATTGAATTGCTTGGAATTCCCCAAAAGCTATTTAAATTGCGTTTTATAAGGTTTTCTTGAAGACTATTGCTTTTCTGTATTGCATTTGTATTAATTAGAATGTACTTAATTGGTATAATTGGGTATATACCGGGTACATACCGGGTACGTGCCTGCCAAGACGATGACGTACCCGTAGCCAAGTTTGCGGGTACGGGTACGGGTATCGGGTACGAAAATACCGGGTACGTACCTTTGAGTACCCGGTACGTGTAATACGTAATGGGCGTGGTGACAATTACATTAGATTAGATTAGAATGAGATTGATCAATTTCATATGCTTCCGATCTGCAATAATCTGAGACTGGCAATGCACGCAGAATTCGGAACAAGGACTGTTGCCCAGCAGGCAACAGGGTCAATCGCCAACATGAACAACATCATGATGTGTTCGTTAACCTGATGTCGCCTCTCGGTTCGAGGAAATCCAATATCCATTGGGGAGCTTGGCTACACTAAAGCTAACGTGTTATTCTAGCCGGCAAAAAATCCCCCACGGGAAACAAGACACATGGAAAAGGAAATGCTTTCTTTCGGTGTCATGTTCCCGATCGTTGTTTCTTGAGAAGATATCGCAATGAAATGTGTTGCAGTATTGACTTCTGGCGGACTTCTCTTATTTATTCTCTGCAGTAAAATATAAATGATTCTAGAAACTTAGAGTTGCAATTGTTCATAAATCATCTTCCGATTCATTTTCATTCTCCTCTGCTCTGATTGCATTTTCGAATTTCATGCTTTGCATACAAATATGTATATTATTTCCTTTTTGATCGCGTAATTACACTAAGACCCCGGTTAACGTGGGGTTGCAGTACAGGTGAGTGTTAAACAAAACAACGTAAAGCGGGGTCACTTTAACATGTAGGGGAACATTGGATACAAAATTAATTATTATTTGCTCCATATCTGATCCATAATTTCTATTATAGACGCTAAACTTCATTGGAATCTCGAAGTTCAATAGTCTCGTGTTTTTGATCTACTAATTCCTCCTTCCTCCTTCGAAAACCTTTCTGTGTCTTGCAAAATTTCTTAGATATCTTCCATATTTACTCCACCTAAGGCAGTTTGTTTTGCAATTTCAACTATTCATATCAACAGAAGAGTTCCTAATATCGTCTTCCCTGTTTAGATCTGGCAATGTTTTTCCATGCTCCTTTAAAATACTCTTGTGTTACTTCATTCTAGAAAGATCTAAGTGTTCTATTGCATCTACGAGGTGCATTCAAGTTGTAAGGCCTTCTTCCAAAAATGTCTTATTGTTCGCTTATCAATTCCAGAAGATTTGGAAATTTGCAAATAATCCCTATATGCGGAGCCTTTATGTGAATGTCCTTGGCCAAATAAACCAGCGTTACAGCCAAAACAGTGCTAAACGGGGCAGCGTAAACTGGGGTTTTAGTGTACTTTAATTCTTGAAATATGGATTCATATCCTGTAATAGCAGAATGCCTATTCGCAGTACAAACATGCCAAAGCTTTCCATCATTTTCATATGTAAATGCGCAAATAGCAGGAAACTATTGCTCTGGCAATGGGCAACAATACGTTCTTCAGTTTTTTTTGTAAATTTTCGAAAATTATTTGTAATTTGCAGTAGGTATGCAGCGCCATCTATGAGCACATCGTAAATCATTGTTTGATCATATGTTTGATGGAAATTTCAAAGAAACTTTCATCATTTCATATTTCTACATTGGAAAGCTGCGAAAAACCTTAGTAAATGTTAGTAAATATCCCAAGCCGTGTATAGTATTCAACAATTCGAAGGCATGTAGACGAGAATCGTTCCAAACATCTTCGATGATTCTTGGAGTTGAAGGTTTGATGAGTTGGAGAGCTGGGAATGGTCAACGATTTGGAAGCTGACTGGTGGCAGTCGAGTTCAGCTTACAACCGGCTATTATTACATTGATCGCCAAAGTAATCGGGCCTACTGTGAGCCGGATATTGGGTATGTTTGCATTGGTTGCTTGGCATTCTAATTCAGTTTCCACATGCTATCACTTACAATGGACTCAGATTAAATACTTTCTTCTTTTAGCTTTCAGCCAATAACCCGTTTTTAATATAAATACATTTCTATTGACTTAATAAATATCCTAAACTTATCAAACTGGTGTTTCTCTTATTCGCAATCCTATACGAAATGCTCATTTGTAGGCCATGAAAGTTATGCCTGTAACAACTGCGATAAACCAGATGATTTTCTAATCTAGTTATTCGTCCATAAACTAAATTGATGTAGGTGGATCATTAAATATTTCCGCTAGTCGCTTAAGCAGCATGCTAAATGTTTGTAATCTTGTTATTTTTGTCACATTCAGTGCCAAATCGTCACATCAAATTGAAAATGGAAGTAAAATTGATTGTTGGCTGCATCTCTTCACTGCTGCTGCTCGCAACCTGCGTTCCACAGCCTCACAGCAACGACAAGAAGGATCGCGTCCTAGACCGAGACCTGAGTAGCCAAGAACACTATCAGGACGAGCACCACAATCCCGAATATGACCATGAAGCCTTCTTGGGCGAAGACGCAAAGTCGTTCAATCAATTGCCACCGGAAGAGTCGAAAAGACGCTTAAGGTAGATGTAGAAACAAGCTTGCTTCGACTTGGGTTTGAAATTTGCAATGTTGCAGCGTAATTGTGGACAAGATCGATACGAACAATGACAAAGTCGTGTCGCATGAAGAACTCAAAGACTGGATTCGCTTCACGCAGAAGAGATACATCATGGAGGACGTGGAGCGGCAATGGAAGCAGCACAATCCGGACGATAGCGCGACTCTGCCGTGGGAGAACTACAAGAAGCTGGTGTATGGCTTCCTGGACCACATGGACCAGAGCGAGATGGAGAAGGATGATGAAGGCTACAGTTATCAGGCAATGCTGAAGCGCGATCGACGGCGATGGCAATCTGCTGACACTGATGCCGATAATGCGCTCACCAAGGAGGAATTCGCCGAGTTTCTGCATCCGGAGAACAGCGATCGCCTGCATGACATCGTCGTGCTGGAAACGCTCGAGGACATCGACAAGGACAACGACGGCAAGATTTCGCTGATGGAGTACATCGGCGACATGTATCGTGGCGAAGACGGCTACGAAGAGCCCGAATGGGTGAAGACCGAACGGGAACAGTTCCGATTGTATCGCGACAAGGACGGTGACGGCTTCATGGACCAGGAGGAGGTGAAGACATGGATCCTGCCTCCCGATTTCGATCACGCTGAGGCAGAGTCTCGCCATCTCATCTACGAAGCGGATAGCGATGCCGACCAGCAGCTCACCAAGGAGGAAATTCTGAATAAGTATGACATATTCGTTGGCTCGCAAGCCACCGACTTCGGGGAAGCTCTAGGACGACACGACGAGTTTTAAACGATCAACATTATTAATGAAGAATTGAAACGCAGTGGAATGATGCCAAATTTGTATTTGTCTATAATAAGATTTCGTTATATTGTCGCAGTACTTAGAGGAAATATTTATAACAATGTGTTCAAATAATTGATAATCGTTATGCTTAGTACATTTTAGCTGGTTCTAGGACCAACAATTGAACGAAAAAGTACGCGAATAGGTTAGTTTCACAATTTTCATTAATTACAGTAATTGTAAGACGATAATTCTATTCTATATAGTGCTTTTCGAATCTCTATAACTCAATTGCTTTACTAATATGTCAATTTTAAGGAATGAAGCGAGTATAATTTTTACAAATCACAAATTACGTAAACCACGTCTTCCTTCCTCTTTCCACTGACCTCTCGGTAGTCTTTTCGTGTTTTTACGGCATTATATGAGGTTGCAGACCCAACAATGGATTTTAAACTACAACGCCCTGCTAGAGAATGAACCCAACAGTTTCGGTATTGTAACTCTGTATTTTGACACTCGCTACCGAGCAGTTATAAATTAATTAGTATTATGACATTATGGGAGAGTTTAATGTTCATAATAACAGCTACTACTAGCTTTTACATTACAAACTGACAACAAACAAACAAAGCAATAAACCAAGTGACCAAAAAAATAAGTTTCATGAAAATTGCGCTTTTAATTCTCCTCATGGAATCGTTTAATAGAAATGATATTGCTATTAATAATAATAATAATACGGGGTTTATTGTTAGCATAAACAGCAACATTGGCTTACAAAACTAACAGCAAATAAAAATACATTGAAATAGAGATAATACAAATAACAAAAAAACAAAAAAAATACAAATTTGCTAGGTCCTACGACAACAGTTCCGGATTCGCAGAGACCAGGCTAACAATGGAGTCATTATAAACATCACTGGCTACAGTCAGCTTGCTATTATTGGATTAACACTATAGTTAAAGAAGTCATGCTTAAAGTTTTATTTTAGATATCCAAAGAAAAATTGACTCGCATCTTAGAAGCTGAACCCAGTACAACGTCTATCGCGGGCGTTGCAAGTACCTACCCTCCCTGCTGGTTTGGTATTCAAGATGGCGTCTAGCCATCAACGAGTACAAATCGTAGGCCATCTGCTTCACAAATAAACGCACTCATCTCCTGCGATTAAGGTGAACTTCCAGGTAATCCCATTGATAAACTACGTGAAATACCTCGGAATCCACTTCGACCGCCCTTTCACCTGGGGCACCCACGTGCAGCAGACTCGGCAGAAAATTCTCGCCGCCTTCACGAAGCTGAAGCCATTCTTCGTGAATCCTTGCATCCACACCTTCACTTCGACGAATGCCAACCAAGCAAGAAGTTAATAAAATTCCCATTAATTAGTAGCCTTGGCTATATTCCCAAGCCGTCCGGGTCTGGACGCGTGCAGACGAAACTTCATGAGGACCATGGGCTGACGATGAACGAGCTCTCCACACAGTTTCCGGAGGTGTCGCGGACGACTTTGTTTAAGATCTTTACCAATAAGCGCAAGACCTCACGAAATCGCCAGGAACGTGGTATGCATGTGCCTTCATGGAGCGATTCAACAGCGAAGGCGAAGCATTCCTCAGTCAAATAGTGGTGGGCACGGAAACGTGGATTAGCTACATTGGCCAGCAGAACGGCGATGACAGCGAGGGCTCGGATCCCAAGAAGTCGAAAAAATCGTCGCCAATCGATTGCTAACAGGTGGACGGGTAGATGTGCAAATAGTAGTAAGGCCCAAGCAACTCTGGGTACTCCACTAGTTTGTGATAAACGCGTTCATGCAGGAACATTAAGTCAAGGATACTAATTCGCGCTCTGGTTATTGATCCTAGTATACCAAGGGTGGTTTGCATCGAGCAATAAGTTACATCTTGAAACTTGATGACGAAAAGGGTTCTTTCAAATTGAATAGAAACACCTGAGCAACGAGTTCAAGGAACCTAGTTGCGTAACAAAAAGACAACATTTATTTCTTTTTCCTCATTTATGGATGTACATGCTGATAGTTAAGACGTGACTAATAATGCGTCTGGTACCGAAATAAACAATTTCCGGTCTGCAAGAGAAGGTGAAATGAAACATTAGTATCTTTCCTCCACTTTCAGTCAGAATGTTTATAATTATGTTCAAAATGTATCTGGATTAATAATGATTGGCTAATTTACAATATGTAGCGTATATAATACAATAATAATGCGTTTTTATGCGTAGTAAGACTAAAAATTCAATCACTTCGCTTCCCTCCCCTATTTACAATTTCTCTTCAACGATAGAATACTTTCGAAAACCTTGACGAAATGAAACTTTCTCGGACAGCATCCAATCAAAGACTACGCATTAATTAACAAATCTAAGCCGACAGTAATACTTTGCAGTATTCAAATGAGACAACACAAAGTGAAAATCGAAATGTAATCACAAAACAATGACTTTGTAACAATTACCTGTGAATAAGTCGTGCAACGACATAATTTTGTAACCGCAACTTCATTGCTGTTTTCGCTCAACTGCAATCCATTGTTACTTTGAGTGAAACGCTTAAAATGTTACCACATTAACTGATATGTATGCAGATTTTAAATGATTACAAAGTTTCAAATTGCATTCTCAATATCAACATTGGCATTCACAAACTACACACCAAAGAAGCAGAAATGACTTTCTGGCTTAGCCTTGAACATCACAGCCAAGTTGTAAACATTTTCATTGGGAAATGAAAGAAATTGTTGGAGAGTGTAATTCATGATGAAACTGATTGAAAATGTTTGCGCCGTATACGTTCGTGCTGCTCACTTCATATCCGCACCACGTCTATAAACATTTCTTATCGACGAATAATAACATTACGGAAAATTGCAACAACTTATGATAAGGTTTTGCTTCGCATTGCGCAACCAGCCATTTGCCACGACATTGCGTCCAATTTCGCGCATAAATTCCAACTGCTTGCTATCGCCTTGCAACAAATACGCACTTTGAGAAATCAATCATCTTATTTCTAGCATTATACAGTCGAATCGAATATGTACAAGCTTTGAACTGAATCATGTTCGGGAATGAATTGTAACTCTTCTATCTAGCTAAAACTATGTACAGAAACGTCCTCCGCCGTTCTTCTGTATGCAGTGTCTTCTTGGCCTCCTAGAGCGGCCGACGTCCACGTCCTCTGCTTCTTCGTATACGTGTGTCTCAATGTAGGGCAAGCGAACGCATCCTCCTTCTCCTCCAACCAGGTTTTTGGCATTTTGGACTAGCTCGTCTTCCTGGGACCGCCAGGATCCTGGGATGCATTCCTAGTAGAAGCGGCGCAGAGTGAGTTGACGGCCAGCGGCCAGCGGTTTCACATGCTTGATGGACTTGACGCTGGGTCATTGCGTCGTCGGTCCCATCGGCTCGAACGTTTCAGAGTCCGGAGATCCGTAGCCGCTGGAGCCGTCGTCGCGATGGTTGCTACTTGGCGGCCGCTGTGGGCCTTGCTGCTGCCGCCGCAACTGAATGATGGATAACGATGCTGTGACCGTCTCGGTCTTCTCGCTGCAACACGAAGAAGTTGCGGATGTAGTCAGTTGAAGATGATCAGACGGCATTGGGCCGAATGTCGACGTTAGTGTCGCGTCTCCGAGTGCTGGCTGAAAGAAATCCAATCAAAATGAATGCGTTTTCATCTGCTTCAACCAGGAATTACATTCAGAATTACATTATCAGAGAATTGGCAATTTGGGATGAGGTTCATATGGATATGATTTCCGACATGAGCGAAATTTAGTCCTAATGCAACGTATACTTGTTTAAATTTTTAAATAAGTTTCGAAATGTAGGAATCTGTAAGAAGCGTCATGTCAGCCATGACAGCTGAGTGTTGGTGTTGTGTTGAATCAGTGATATCGTCGATAATTCTTTAGTTTATTCCTGCCAGAGCGTTTAATTATATAGAAATAGAATCTATAGTATTGATAGGCCTTGTATGTGCATTGTCCAGCACGCGTTTGTAATGGCAAATTTGCAACAAGTTGCAGGGTCACGTTCGAGGTTAGGGACGCTTGAATTTCGAGCAATTTGCGCGCGTGATTCCTGGTTCAGTTGTCACAGGACACTTGGGGTTGAGGCGGAGAGCAGGCAGATAACGTATGCAATGTAGGCATTACCTGCAAATTATTGACTTGCCTTCGTATGTGCGCCAGACTGCTCGGGTTGTACGCCATGTTGGCGAACACGAGGCGCTCCTCATAGTCGTACTCGCAGAGTATCTTATTGTCGCAAAGGTAGAATCGGTCGCCGACGCAGAACCTGCAACCGATGGCCGCATTCAGTATGATTGCATATTTGGGGATAATTTAGGCATATTCAGCATATTTCGGGGATATTTTAGCGTAGGTAAATATTACGAATCTATTCATTATGATATCTGTCATATTGGAACAAATTATGAAATTAAAAGTAAACGAATTTGCTGAAGTCGAGTTTAAAAGATTTTAGTTGCACTTGCAACGCGAAACGTTAGCTGATGTGATAACAATAAAGTTTTGAGACATGGTCCGAAAGTCACGATTCACGACATCTTATTGTTATTATATTCTGTTATATTCATATATTATACTGTCTTCCTAATGCCGCAATGCGGTCGTGTCAATAAGACGATAAAGACTATTCACGCTGAAATAATGAATTGATAAGTGCCATTATTAAGAATAAATCTTTCCTACATGGTTCAACTAGGAATTGGGGTCATTCTGGTACCAAAGTCATGTTTGGGACACCTGTTCGTTATCCTAAGCATTATTGATGACATTGAACAATATTGCGTGTTTTAATTTGCAAGACGATACTGCACGGCGCAGGAAATTTCAAATTGTTGAAAATAAGCAAAGAAAATATGGTCTGAAAGTTATGCACTGCCCTCTATATTTTCCATATAATTATTATGCACAACAATAATAGGAGTAACCACGTAATGGAAGCTTTAAAATTAAAAATTAAATTTGTGTGCAAAACTGTCTGTGAGCAAAATACACTTCGTGTGGGCAATACCGTTGTGAACGGTTTATGTGTGGGGAGTTTTCGCGTGGGCAATACGAAAGTGGGGAGTTTTTATGGAACCCATTTTTAGCCAAATCAAACGTTAATGAAAATGTGTTTGATGTTTGCACGATATTGAATTAGCCATATATAGCACACATTTGACTAAATTTATGCCCCAGACTAAAATAGTTAGATATACGTGTTTATGGTCATCTCTATATTGCATACACATATAACGAATTCTTTTTATCATGACATAATCTCGATTTAGCGCATAATCGTGATTTAACGAATTGTTCCCTTCGGTCCCTTGAAATTTGTTAAATCGGGATTTCCTGTATATATCGACGAAAAAGCGTGCATATAATCAGGTCTCTACTGATTACTCAGGTTCCGGGAGTTGCTGCCGTACCTGTGGTTGCACTGCTGGCAGGCGAAGCACTCCAGGTGGTAGACGTTGCTCTTGGCGCGCATCACCATCTCGAAGGCCGGAATGACCTTGTTGCAGGCGGCGCAGTAGCCGGTGGTGCCGAAGAGGCGCAGGTAGTCTCGCTTGCAGAGGATGAGGTTGGCCTTGGTGTAGAGCGTGGAGCCGACCTCGCCGAGGCGGCAGTCGCAGCAGCCGCACTTGAGGCAGTCCTCGTGCCAGAAGAGGTCGAGCGCCTTCAGCAGGAAGCGGTCGGCGATGCGCTTGCCGCAGCCGGCGCACTCGCGCGCCCCGCCGCCCCTCAGCGTCGCAGGGTTGGCCGACAGCGAGACGGCGGTGGCGCCGCCAGCCGACAGCGCCGTCGCCGGCGTCGCGATCGCCGCCGCCGCCGCCGCCGCCGCCGTTGAGGACTCGCGTCGCATTTGCTCCCCGCCTGGCTCTGCAAGCGGCCGAAGGGTTGCGTTCTTAATTACATGCAAATTGGATTTGCCTAAATTACTCGATGCCGAAGCAAGTTGCCACCGCCACCCCGCCACCCCTCGCTACACAAAGCGCGATTAATCTTTGCACAATTCGTTGCAACACCCTGTAGAGGGCTGCAATCGGCCGCGTCCGGGGATTGCGAATTGCGTTCGATTGTGCGCACCTCTTTGTTCGTCCGAGCTGCGCACGTAGAAAGCCAATTTTAATTAAAGCGATAATTAAAAAAGATAGCGATCTCAGCGAGCAGCGCCATGGCGGCCGTCCGTCTTCCCGCCAAGGGTGAGGACGCGGCAAGACCCAACTTCATATCGTTCTTCAATTCACATTGCAGAGGAAACGAACCTTGAAGTCTACAGCCGTGTACAGACCAACGCTAACCTATGGATCTCAGACCTGCGTACCGAATGATAAACACTGAGATAAGAGAATATCTAGAAATAGAAAACATGGAGAGTTTTGTGGTGGGGGCAGATGAGGAGAATGGTCAAAAACATCCAAACGAGAGAAACTTGAGTGGTTAGACTGCAAAAGAGGAGGGAAATTTGGAAAAGTAAGACCCAAGTTCATATTGTTCTTTAATTCGCATTGCAGAGGACACGAGCCTTGAAGTCTACAGCCGTGTACAGACCAACGCTAACCTATAGATCTCAGACCTGGGTACTGAATGATATCTCCGGAAGTCACGACATCACGAAGATGGACAGAATCAGAAACACAGAGATAAGGGAACATATAGGAATAGAAAACCTGGAGAGTTTTGTGGTGGGGCCACATGAGGAGAATGGTCAAAAACACGCAAACGAAGGAAACTTAGGTGGTTAGACTGCAAGGGAGGAGGAAAAAAGGAAAGACAAGACCCAAGTTCATATAGTTCTTCAATTCGCATTGAAGAGGACACGAACCTTGAAGTCTACAGCCGTGTACAGACCAACGCTAACCTATAGATCTCAGACCTGGATACTG
Organism: Labidoglobus nevermanni; assembly: GCA_025447835.1. Lineage (NCBI taxonomy): Eukaryota > Metazoa > Arthropoda > Insecta > Coleoptera > Staphylinidae > Labidoglobus > Labidoglobus nevermanni. The sequence goes on from JAOEHK010010954.1 coordinate 10,493, forward strand.
AATGATATCTCCGGAAGTCACGAAATCACGAAGATGGACAGAATCAGAAACACAGAGATAAGGGAACATCTAGGAATAGAAAACCTGGAGTTTTGTAGTGGGGCCACATGAGAATGGGTAAGAACACACAAATGAGAGAAATTTGGTAGGTTAGACCGCTGTAGAGTAAGAGTGAGGAAATATTATATAATTGCAAAAGGATATGATGTAATGACGTAGTATGTAATGATGTAAACAAGGATGTCAACAAGGAAGCAACATGCACCGCAAAGGGAGGAAAACCGAAGAAGACGTTGGAAAATAGAATAGAAGATATAGTCAACTGAAGTGGAAGAGGCGAATAAACGGTAATGGATGGGAAGAAATTGAGAAGTTGGTGAAACCCAGAAAGGGGGTAAGTGGGGGATAGATTATATATATATATTTCCGTGCTTTCCGCCATCAAATTTGCGGGACTAATTAAACGTGTTCGCGAGCGAAATGAAGGCGCAATAATTCGGCGCATTGTGTCGCCAGGACGCGGAGGAAGTGCTGCCCCCTGGGGCGGAAGGCGGCGATAATAAAATAGAAAAAGTGTTTATCCTTGCGCCCTGCCGCCTGTCGTCCGGAAATATACAGCCCGACCTGGGCGCACTTGAGAAGGTGTCCCGCAAGGAGGCGCAGGACTTTGCGGTGTGCCGTAATGTCCTGTAAACACGAGCGCGTTTTCCCGTTGGCGAATTTTACAACTCTGGCTCAGCGTTTTTTTGCGCGTCGCGAGGTCCTGTTGGGGAGCCTGCCGATAAATTCGCCGCGCGTCTGGATAAGCAGGATAACGTCAAGGATAGTGTCATATAAATTACGAAAAGGTGGTTAATAATGGAATCCTGCTGGAATCAATTCGTCTTTATCATCCTTTCGCGTTGCTGAAGGGGTAATTTCGAGTCACAGAAATCTATACGTTTATGCCATGAAAGCAGACGAAATTGAATTGTTGTCAAGAGCGAATTACGAGGCTGCGGAGTGCAGGGGCGTGCGGGGACGTCTACATCCAATTGCACTTACTGCCCCAGGACAATAGACGAGCGGGCGTCGCGACGCCACGCGGCGAAAGGCGTCGTCGCGCAATTAGGCGAAATTACAAAATTAAATATTCAACTCTGAGTCATGTCTCAATAGCCGGCAAGCGGGCGCAGGGGATGCGGCTGGGGCGGCGGCGATTGCTTATTGTTGTTGCCGCTAGATGGCGTGCGGGCGGCTGTCATTTGCCTGCATTACCGACCGCGAGCGCGCTCGTCGCGTCGTGGGACCCGCGATCGCTGTCGTTTTACGGCCGCAGATTCACGCACTGATGACTAGAGACAGGATTTTAGGACGCCAAAAACTGCACAAAAGGCCCTATTTTAGGCCGGAAAAAGTATGTATTTAGGACGTAAAACTTTGAATTAGGCATGTTTAGGCAAATAC
>JAOEHK010010965.1:0-11931 GCA_025447835.1 Labidoglobus nevermanni
GGTAAGATCTCAGAGTTATCAAACTTATCGTCTAGCCACGACTCTGTTATCGCAATAACATCATAAATATTATTAGATGCTAACGCATGCAACTGAAGAAGCTTACTTCCAACCCTCACACCTGTTGGTGTGAATACAAGAAGTTGGAGCCATAATCAGTTCCAAGTCATTACATAGAACTCTAACATTGAAGAAGCTATAATCATTCGGCCATTTCGAGGTTCGTTGGTCAACCGTGGCATCCTTAATACCAATCTTGCCAAGGTGTAGCTCGACGAGATCAGGTGAAGTAGATGGATCCAGTCTATAGACATGTACAAAGCTCCGAATCTTGGCCGCACACATACGGCCAGAAACATGAGGTGAGGCAGAACCCAAAACAAACTCCTTTTTCTTAGACCTACGGGTCCTTACAGATTGGAACTCATTAGACTCAACCTCCATGACTGCACTAGGAGTGGAGACCACTGCAGCAGGAGCGACAGTGTCAACCATCACATTCCTGGGCAAGCGCGGCTTAGGTTGGCCCTAGTCTTCTGACGTACGCGGGGCAGGGTCGACTCAGCTACAGGAGTTACGATGGCAGCAGCTGCGGCACCCCCTGCGTTCATGTTAGCGATTGCTGAGTAAGTAGGATTCACATGCTGATCAGGTTGATGCATAGCTCGTTTGAGGTCAGTCAGCTCACGTCAAAGCTCCGAGACGGCAGTGCTCACACAGCCATTAACTATGGACTTGATTCCATCCAAGAGAGCAGAATCCAGTCCCTTCAAGCAGTCCGGTAAAGGATGGTAAACTGCCGACGGCGTGCTCAAAGAGGAATTTGAGGTTGGGTGACGAAAACAGCCACAACACCATGACTTGATTATCGTAGTATCACGAACTCTTGTAAACTCATCTTCAGAATAGTTTTTTCAATGCAGATGAAACGAGGCATTGCATTGGACACATGTTATATAGTTTGTATTTCTCTCAATACAGAGTTTGCACTCCGGACACAACATGCCACGTGGAGCCATTTTGCCAAACTCGAATTAATAAAGGAATGGGAGGAGAGCCGTAAAAGGGCCCACTGGTCGGAAACGACTAGTTGCAGGCAGGCCATACTGCTCGATAATCCTTCGGCGCAAAGAGCTAGAGAGCTCATGCTTCTCTCAAAGGGAGAACTGAGGAAGGTAACGGGCCTTCTGACGGGTCACTATCCCCTCAATTATCATTTGCATAATTTGGGGCTGGTGGACTCGCCTACCTGTAGAGGATGTGGTCTGGAGCAGGTGGATGCACTCCACGTACTATGTACCTGTGAGGCGCTTTCTCACATTCGGCTAAGGCGGAAATTCATGACAGCCTCAGAAATCTCCGTGGTGCCGCCAAGGGAGCTCCTGGCTTTCCTTAGGGAAATTTCAGAGAGCCCTCTTGCCTTTTGAATATGGGTCACATTACAATAGGCCTTCAGGCCGCAGTGCTTGGGGGTACCACTTCCTTCGGGCCAGCACACAAAAAGAAAGCCTGTTTGTCGTTACAGCTAGGGCAAACATGTCAACAGTTCTATATTGCAGAGATTACAGAGATTACATAGACAAGATGGACAGGTCTAAGATCTTAATCTAGTGACATCTGTGAGATTTATCTGGCTAATTGTGATTCAGATTTTTACACTCCCTCTATCCCTATGTCCAGCTACAAATTCCCAATAATCTTACGCACTTCTCATGTTTTGGGCGTTGCAGACTCATGGTCAGTACATCGGCTATCATTTTTTCAGTCGGTAAATAGACAGTTTTTATAATCCCTTTTTCTATCATATCCCGAATGAAGTGGCAGCCTCAGATGACTCCATGAACTCGGCTTCCATGGTGGACAAAGCAATGGTCTTTTGTTTTTGGCTTTACCAGCAGACCGTTCTTCCAGCAAATTGAAAACAGTAGCCAGTTTGGGACTTCCTATCGATGGTATTCGATGCCCAATCTGCATCTAAGAAACCTTCTAAGCTTGTGTCACCACGCTTGTTCATTAAACATTTGTCTTTGGTTTTCTTGAGGTACCTGAGCAGATGCTGCGCGTGTTTTCAATGCGTTTAGTCATAACAGTTATTAAATTAGCTTAAGTGACTCACGGCAAAGGATTGTCAGGCCTCGAAATAACTGACAAAAATATAAAGTTACCAGTTAGCTGTCTGAATGGTAAGTTTTCAGTACACATCTTCATCGCTAAGCTTGATTTTTAGAGTAAGTAGTGTGTGGGCTGGTATGCAAGCATTCATCCCAAATCTGGTCAATAAGGTGTCGATATACCCTTTTTGTGAGATATCTATAGAACAGTCTTTGTCATTATACTTTATTTCCATTCCCAAGCAATGACACATCTGCCCAAGATCTTTAACGTTAAATCTAGGTGATAGGTACTTAATTAACTTGTGTTTTTCATCAGGATTGTTCGAAAATACAAAAATGTCGTTTACATACATTGCTAATATTGTCATTTTGTCCTGATTGAGTTTTGTGTATAGACATGGTCATTCGCTTCCTTATTCCATGCCCTTTTAGTCAGCGCGTTGCCGCGAGTAAAGGGTAGTTGCACCGTTCAACGTTTATTCCACAACGGTGGTCACTAATAACAATCACAATCACAATAAAAATACAGTACAATATTGGTCGCACTAGCGTTACCATACGCAGCCAAGAGAACTTGTAATAGCGGCTGCTTGACGGATAAAATGGATGATGACGGGTCGAGCAGAACTGGATAACTACCCTGGTTTGTAAAGGCGCTGGAATATGTACTTCCTTAATGAGTCTGCGGACTTTCCAGATTGCCTGTTCTCCGTATTTACTGTTGGTTGCATCCGGCGGCCGTGTCTTGTGCCGATTGGTTTTTCCTGTCTCAGATAGGCCGCTACAGGGCTCCCCCTCCAGTGTTTTACCAGGGTAAAATGCGGAAGCTTCTCCTTACTGGAATCCTGCTTGGTACCTGTCCGGGAACCGAACCCGTCGACCTGCTCTACTGTTGTGGCTTGGTCTGACCAGAGGTATACTGTCGTTGTTGCTGGTCTCTTGTTCCGTACTTGTGGGATTAGTAGGTTGGTTCTCCGGGCTTGTTGGCGTCCATGCTTCTTTCCTGCTGTCGATGGAAATAGTCTCCTGTTTGCCTCGCATTTCTAGCTTGTAGTGCTTCTCGTGTCGAGCTAGTACGCTGTATTGTCCATCGTATGCGGCTGTAGTGTGTTTTTACCAGATCTACTTGCACGAAAACAAATTCTGCGGTGTTCAGGTCTTTGGGAACGTTGATTGCTCTTTCCCCATGCCATGAAGATGGGGTGTATCGATATTTTTGCATGTGATCCTCAAGGCGTTTTATGTAGTCTGTGGTAGGAGCAGCTGCTGGCGTATTTGTCGGTACCGGTTGGTCGACTAGGTCCGCCGGTAAGCGCAGTGTCGTCCCGAAAACCACTTCGGACGGGATCGCTTTTATGTCGGCTTTAATGGTGTTCCTAATTCCTAGGAGAACTAACGGTAACCCTTCCGTCCAACTGCGGTCATGGCATTTTAACGCCGCTTTGAGTTGCCTGTGGAAGCGTTCAACCAACCCGTTGCTCATTGGATGGTATGCAGTGATGAATAAAAACTTGCAGACGACAAAAGAACTCAGTATGTTTAATATTTGCTACTGGATACATGAACGTTAACATGGCAAGTTACTCTTCTTTTTGAGAGCTGAGCGTTATATTTGTAAAACAATAGACCGCCATCTATTGAGAGTGATCTAAACCTTAACACCCCCACTCAATCTCAGTCCTTCCATAGACTTAGAATTGCCCATATTTAACTTGGACCTAAGGGTAATCAGTCTCCTTTCAGACAGAGGTTTTGTAAACATGTCTGAAGGATTATCTTCGGTCCTTACATATTCGAGAGTGATTATTTTCCGTTTCACAATATCTCGAATGAAATGTGTTCTTATGTCTATATGCTTAGATCGTTTTGTGTTTTCGCTAGCGTTTGCCATGGATATGGCGCTTTTGTTGTCTATGAACATTATAGAATCTCGTTCACATAACATTAACTCTTCCTTTAAACTTTTAAGAAAAATGAGCTCTGAAGCACATGTTGTCGCAGCAACATATTCCGCTTCTGCTGTGGAGAGTGCAACACATACTTGTTTCTTAGATCCCCATTGGATAAGATTTTCTTGATCGTAAATTACAAGACCACTAGTGCTTTTCCTGTCCAATTTGTCACCTGCCCAATCAGAGTCTGTATAAGCCACGATTTCTGATTTACATTGGCTTGCCCTGAAGTAGATTAAATTCAAATCTTTTGTATGTTTTAAATAACGCAGTACTCTTTTGCCTGCTTTCCAGCTTGCCTGTGATGGCTTGCTTATCATTCTGCTTAAGTAGGCTGTGGCATAGCAGATGTCAGGTCGTGATGTTGTTGACAGATACAGTAAAGAGCCTATCAATTCTCTGAATGGTACATCAGCATACACTTCGAATCCATCGCTAACGAGATTTTCTACAATGGGGGTTGCACACCCTTTACAATCGTACATGCTGAACTTATTCAATATGGCTTCAATCATCAGTGCTTGATTTAACACCAAGCATTCTTCGTTTCTAGTTATATTTATCCCCAAGAAATTTGTCAACTCCCCTAAATCCTTGACGTTAAAGGCTGATTTGAATTTTTTTTGCAATGTCATCTACGATTTCTCACTTCCCTAGTAACAAGATATCGTCAACATAGATTATCAACCATATATTTTCCTGTACATAGGTGCAAGCATAGTTTTCTGTTCTTTTAAAGCCTATACTGCATATGAACCTGTTTACGTGATCGTTCCAACATCTCGGTGACTCTTTCAAGCCATAAAGCGCTCTATTCAATTTTAGAACGCTTCCTTTGTTCACTTCCAGCCCATCAGGTATCTTGATATATACACTGTTAGCGAGCGTACCATTTAGAAATGCCGTTGGTACATCGAGTTGTCTCATGACCCATCCCTTTTGAATAGCACAAGAGAGTGAAAGTCTTACTGATGAGATTCTTGCAACGGGGGCATATGTTATTCCTTCCGTATTTTCCATGAAACCACGAGCAACTAGCCTGGCTTTTTTCGTACCGTCCGTTTTTCTTCGAAACACCCATTTCGTATCGATTGCCTTCGTTCCCACTGGTAGCTCAGCTGGCGACCATGTATTGAATCTTTCGTGAGCGTCCAATTCCTCCTGAATCGCTTTCTGCCAGTCTTTTGACTGAGATGCAGCTTTAAATGTTGTCGGCGCTTCGCAGGTCAGGGCGCAGAAGGTGTTATATATTTCATAGTCCGCTAGGTGTGCTGGCATTCGCACGTTTCGCTTTGCGTTTTCTCGGCTGAGCTTCGTGCTATGAGTTACCTCTTCCGTTTCTTCATTATCTAAACCAAGTTCTGAAGTATTATCTATGATGTTTTCATCTGAAACATACGGTTCACAAGCATTGTCTATCGAACTACTTTCACCTGAAGCGTTTGTTTCGTAAACATTATTTTCCTCTAGTTTCTCTTCATATGACTCAACCGTAGTTGCTGGGTTGTTTATCTCCACTGCTGGATTTTTCTTTCCCGTCTCGACTTCATGTTCGAACTGATTTTCAATAAATCTCACGTCATGTCCAACTATTATAAGTTGATCCTTCTCACACCACAAGCGGTATCCATTTGGAGCATAACCAGCCATATATACTTTTCGAGCCTTTGAATCGAACTTCTGTCTGAATTGTTTCGGCACATATAGAAATCCGATACTAGCAACCGAATACTCTTAATTTTGCCACGTTTGGTATTTGTTTATACCATAGTTCAGCAGGAGTTTTGCTTTGACTTCCTGTCGGTCGTCTATTGATTATATATGCAGCAGCTAAAACACTCTCGGACCACATGTCCTTTTCCAGCTTTGAGGCAAGCGACATTGTTCTTACCGTCTCCACTAATGTCCTATTCATCCGTTCAGCAACGCCGTTTTGCTGTGGCGTGTAGGGGACAGTAACTTCGACCATAATACCTTTTTGTTTGCAGAAGTTAACCATTTCATGTGAGCAAAATTCTTTCCCTCCGTCACATCGAAGACGACAAATTTTTGTGCCAAATCTAGCTGTTGCTGCAGCTGTATACTCTTTGAACTTTCCGAAGGTCTCGGATTTTTTGCTAATTATATAGACTACCAAAAAATGCGAAAAATCGTCTATAAATGTCAATATATATCTGTTGCCATCCCATGACGTTGGAGAGATGGGGCCGCATACGTCTGGGTGGATTAAATCCAGAGGACGAGTTGTTTTAGGCCTAGATAATTTATGTGGCTGTTTTTCAATTTTTCCTTCGAGACATTTGGCGCAATCGGATGTTTCTTTTAATAGCATTCCTTCCATGCCATCCACCATTTTTTCATTGCACAATCGTTTCATTCCGGACACAGAGATTTGACCTAATCTTGCGTGCCACAGGTCTTGACTCGCGATTGGTGCTTTGCTCAGTAAATTTGCACTTACTTGATGCATTTCGAATTCTGCTACATACAAGTTACCTACTCTTGGTGCTTGTATCACCACTTCCTTTCCGTCCAGAACCTCTGCTTTACCGGCTCTAAACTTCACGATCAGTCCGCCCTCTTCTATCTTTCTTACTGAAAGCAAATTCATATTCAACTCTTCGCACAGTAGGACGTCATTGATAGTGCATTGGGTGATTTTCCCATCAACACAGCTTGATGCTATGATTTTGCCTTTCTTGTTTGACACAATTGAAACTTCACTCTTAGCAACTTGCATTCTCACTGGTTCCTTCAATACTGTAACTTGACTGAAGAACCTTTCGGAGTTGACCATGTGCTCAGTAGCACCAGAGTCGAATACAAAACGTAGGCTTTTAACATCTTGATCATCTTCATTATCGCACGTCAAGAAACTAATTCCTGCGATCCCACTTTATGGCTTGACCGCATTTCTGCAATTAGCCTTGATATGACCAATCTTTCCACATTTGTAGCATTTGACCTTCGTAGGGAGTGATTTCGTACTAAACGCAACAGTTTGATTGTTCGTTAAAGATTTATTGCTCTTCATCTTAGTTTCCTCATCGAGGAGTCTGTTTTTTACAAACTCGATAGATAAATCTTTAGTTGGCATAGTCTCCATTGCTGTGACTACTACATCGTAGCACGCCGGCAGTGTCAAAAATAAATGGCATATTTTATCGTTATCATCCATTTTAATCCCTGTAGTACATAGTTGCCGTACTACACTTTCAAACTCTCTGAAGTGTTCTTCCATTGATCCTCTTACAAATTTCATTGTAAGTAGTTTCTTTCGGAGCCTAATTTGGCTGCATATGCCTTTGCGTTCAAACACGGCACTCAGAGTCTGCCAAATCTCTAGTGATGTCTTCTTGTCCTTTATATACTCCAGGTGGCTATCTGATATACTTTGGACGAGCAGGGATTTACATTTCTTTTCACGGATCTCTCTCTTTGCCAACCTGTCCATGATTTTCGCTTGGTCTTCGGTTGAAGTTCCAGCTTGCACAGTATACAAGGCCTCTTCTCGAGGATAGACACAATCCTCAATGCAATGCTCCTCAAGCAATATGGTCATACGAAACTTCCAGTTATCGAAGTTCTTTCCATCGAATGGAGTAATTTTATACCGATCTTCCTGACGGATCGACATTGCTTGACCACGAAGTTTACACTTAACCTCAGCTTGCGCTCCACGCAAAAATGTGTTCACAAATATCTGTGCAATCACCGAACGTAATTTCACAGATCCCACACTGATAGTGACTGCCTATTGTCTACTTTTAGAAGCAAGGGTCATCGGGGCCCATAACCTGATGAATAAAAACTTGCAGACGACAAAAGAACTCAGTATGTTTAATATTTGCAACTGGATACATGAACGTTAACATGGCAAGTTACTCTTCTTTTTGAGAGCTGAGCGTTATATTTGTAAGACAATAGACCGCCATCTATTGAGAGTGATCTAAACCTTAACATGCGGTAGTACTGTAATGCTGTATCCCGGTGAGTTTCAATAGTGTTGCGAAAATTGTTGATTCAAATTGTCGTCCCCTATATATGGTTATGGCCAATGGGGCTCCAAAGCGTGCGATCCATGATTCGAAGAGGGTCTTCGCGCAGGTCTCGGCGCTTATGTCTGATATTGGCGTTGCCTCTGGCCACCTACTGAACCTGTCGACAATGGTTAATAAATAACGTCTTCCCGCCGATCCCGGAAGTGGATCAACGATGTCTAGATGTATATGAGCGAATCGGGCATCTGGTGCTCTGAATGTTCCCGTTGGTGCTCTGGTTTGTCGTCCGATCTTGGCTCGTTGGCATGCGATGCAAGCTCTTGCCCATTTGGTTACCTGTCTATTCATATCCGGTCAAAAATAACGATTGGTGATTTATTTCAACGTGATTTTAACGCCTGGATGTGCCAAGGTGTGAACCATGTCGAACGCTACTTTCCAGTATTTGCTGGGCATGTATATACGATTCATCCCGGTGCTTGTCTCGTGCCACAGCTCAAGATTTGGTATTCCGGTGCTCAACTTTTTGAAAGTTAACTTGTCGTCTTTCATTAACGTTTGGATCTCGTTGTCGCTTGCTTGTGCCTCATGTAGCGCTTGGCAACTGTATGATAGGTGTTGAATCCTGCCAATCCTGGATAGTGCGTCGGCCGGTAGGATTTCCTTCCCTTTAATGTGGCGTATGTCTGTAGAATATTGGGATATGAGGTCTAATTGGCGGCATTGCCTTGGGCTGCATTTGTCTGGTTTTTGTGCGAAGGCGTATGTTAGCGGTCAATGGTCGGTGTATATGGTAAAAGTTTGCCCTTCCAGATAGTGCTTAAAGTGTTTGATGGCTTTATAGATTGCGAGAAGCTCGCGGTCGTACGTGCTGTATCTGGTTTCCGCGGGGCTGAGCTACCCCGAGAAAAATGAGATCGGTTTATTCATTTCTCCTTGTTGTAGGACCCCTCCCACTGCTATGTCCGATGCATCCACGGCCAGGTTTAGCGTGGCTGTTGGGTCTGGAAAGATCAGCAAGGCTGTGTCTGCTTTTTCGAATGCCGTTTTGCCTTCTGTATTCCAGACGAGTGTTTGTTTCTTTTTCGGTTTTCCTCCGAGCATGTTTGTTAACGGCTCTTGTTCCTGGGCTGCGTTCGGGAACCAACGGCTCTAATAGTTAATCATACCCAGAAATTCCTGAAGTTGCTGAGTTGTTTGTGGCAGCGGAAATTGCAATACCGCGTCTACTTTTTGTGGTAGTGGTTTCGTTCCGTGCTCCGACAGGTATACTCCCAGGAAGTCGACCTGTTTCTGCCCGAAAACGCATTTCTTCAGGTTTATTATTATTCCGTGATTGTTTAGCTTAGTCAGGACTACCTCAACCTGTCGCAGGTGCTCTTCTTCCGATCTGGTTGCAATAAGAATGTCATCTATGTATATATAGACAAAATCCATGTCCCTAAACACCTGATCCAGGAAGCGCTGGAAGGTTTGTGTGGCGTTTCGGCATCCGCACAAATTCGAATAGGCCGAATGGGGTTATTACCGCTGTCTTTTGAGTCATCCGGGTTGATTGGCACTTGAAGATACGCCTTAATCAGGTCTACGGTGCTGAATATCGTGCTGCCCGCCAGGTTGTGTGCTAGGTCGTGGATGAGCGGGATCGAGTAGCAGTCAGGCGTGGTGACTGCGTTCAGGGCCCGGTAGTCGCCGCATGGTCTCCAGGTACCATCCGTTTTTTGAACTAGGTGATATGGACTTGCCCAGGGTGAAGACGATGGTCGAATTATCCCGTTGTTCAACACATTTGTGAACTCCTCCTTGGCTGCTTTGAGTTTGTGCGGTGGCAGTCGTCGTGGCTTGCAGTGCGTAGGAGGGCCTGTTGTTTTAATGTAGTGCATTGCGTCGTACGGCAGTGCGTCTGTGACTCCTAATATTGGACGGTGCACGTTCGAAAATTTCCTTAGAATATCCTGGTATTTTGGATTACTGTATAAGTTGGCCTGCACGCTCATGATTCCTGCGTTTCTAGTGTAGCCACTCGCGCTCAGCGTTGTTTCATTATCGACTAATCTCTTGTTTTTGATGTCCACACTTAAATTGAACTTATGTAAGAAGTCCGCGCCGATTATGGCGTCAGTTACCTTCGCAACCACGAATGTTCAGCGAAATTCGTGACATAGCCCGAGGTTCAGCGCTGTTGTTTTGTACCCGAACACTTTAATTTTTGAGTCGTCTGCGGATTGTAGATCAAATGCCGATGTTTTCGCGTCTAATTCGCAGTTCTTAAATTTTTCCGGCAGGATGCAGATATCAGCGCCGGTGTCGACCAGAAATTGGATCTTGCTGCTTTTGTCGCTGACGAAAAGGCGGCACGATTGGTGGCTCACAGTACTTGCCGCGTCTACTGCGTCCCTTCCTCGTTTTTTTCTTCGTTGAACTCGCATGGAATGATACATTTCTTTGCATTGCCTCCAAATTTGGAGTGATACTAACATAGGTGCAGCCCGGTGTGTGGCGACATGGTTCGTGATCGGCTGCCACTCCTGTTTGGTTCTCGGTAGCTGCCGCATCTATGTCCGTTCTCCAGTCTTTCTAGGTGACATATTACCTCGTCGAATCTGTTGACCAGTGCGGCGATTGGGTCTCGGGGTGGCTGTAGGGTCGCTGGTGCCGTTTCCATGCAGATTGCTGCTATGTTGGGCGTGTTTTCAAGTATCCTGTCCGCAACTTCGGCTATTTGTTCGAGGCTCATGTTGCATATTGCCACCAGGATAGGTTTTATGTTGGATGGCATTTGTTGTAGGAAAAAATCTTTCAGTGCTTCGTCATTGAGATAGCTGTTGTTTTTAACTAGGGCTTTCATTTGCCTCAGCAGTTGCGATGGTTTGCGCGTGCCGAGTTCTTCGCCCGCTATAAGTTGTTTATTATTTTTATTGTTTGTTTAATGTTAATACCAACAGCAGCAGGTGCCTTTACAGTACTAACAGTGACAGTTAACATTTAGTAAAGATAATCGATAATAGTATAGAAACAGGAAAAATATTTAAAAAAAACATAACATAATAAAGAGTGAACAACATATGTCAGTGCTAAAGACATGAGAATATCAACAAGTACACTTACTTAGGCTGTCAGCTAATATATCAGTGAATATATCACAGTCTTATAGTAAGGCGTTGGCTATCTTAGACATACGAGAAATCGGTGGTAATGAATTAAACTTACAATATTGCACATCAAATGTTCTAACAGACCTGAATGAGTGAGACGGTACTGAAAATCTGATTGAGGATAGCAAGTCCTCACAATGAATCCGATTATTGCACAGTCCATGAAGGAATTTTAATTGAGAGGCTCTCTTCTCACAGCGAGTGGAATCGAATGACCCAGCAGTTCAGTATAACTGGTGGAGTGATCAGGGTAGTACCCGTTCAATTTATAGTAAATTGCCCTAAGAAATTTGTGCTGGACTCTCGATTCGCTGCTTATGACATGAGTAGTAAGGAGAACAGACAACAGAACAGTACTCAAGTGTACTTCTTACATTACAGCGATAAAGTGTGCAGTGCGTTTACATTCCTAAGTCGCTGGTAGGTCCTTAGAGCAAATCCGACCATTTTTATAGCTTTAGTACATATATACTCAATATGTGGTGAAAAGCTTAAACGTCTGTCAAACAACACACCGAGGTCACGCACATGATCAACAGTCGATAATAGCTAATCATAAATCCTATATATGAATCGAAGTGGCTCCCTACTCCTGCTATATGACATTGAGTGGTGGCGATTGTGTAGAAGTTGTTGGTGATGGATATCGGCCCGATGACCGGAAGCTGATGTAGGCGCTGATTGCGATCTTTGGATTCTGAGTTCTAGT
>JAOEHK010010987.1:15447-121674 GCA_025447835.1 Labidoglobus nevermanni
TCATCTTATTGGACCGAGTTTCCAATATCGCGTGCAGCGACATCGGATCTTGAACTTATATTGCAAGCAGTACCGAGCCATATCACCTCATCAATCTTATCACACACCTGCAGGATTCAATTACCCGTCACTGCCAGTCTTCGATACGTCAGCGTATCAATGCATATGTTTAAGATAACTTTCAGGTCGTCGTTGATTCAGTGCCAAGAACCACGGCACTCTAGGGAGAACGCGACAAGAAATGAGTTACTTGGGAAAAGTTAAAGCACGTGCCGAGATCTGGAGAATATTGGGACAGCCGTGTGCAAATAATGCACTCCCGCAGCTGACAGCTTGAAGGATAAACGACATATTTTGAAGGAGCATCTCCTACTTACGGCCGAGAAAGTGCCTGCCACTTGGATTACTTTGCAAATTTGCAATTCGCCCTTAAAGTGCACAGATACATAACTGGGATAAATTAGATTAAATTCAATATTGGCATACATAGAAAATATTCTAATTGGAATCCTAATCAAATCAATATTTCACTCAATTAACTACAGCACGTGGAACGTCAATATTGTCACCACGAATCAGTTTTGATGGTAGACATTAGAATAACAGTCGCTGCAATTATCTCTATGACTATAGGCGTTAACATATTTTGCTAATTAGAATACACTCGGAGAACAGGGTAAATGCGTAAACCCGTAATTAGCAACCCAGGTAAAGGCAAATATTGCCATATCCATTAATGGTATTTTGCAAATGCGAATTAAATTTTATTTGCGTTATATTTGTGTTCTAACTTTCCTGTACTTTCAGTTGCAAAAATGGTACCTATTTTCCTGTTCGAAATAAAACGGAAATGCAATTTCTACAAAGCGAATCCGGCGTGTGAAGAACGTGGATGAAACACGAGCATCAATGTTGAAACAAATGAGATCCGGTGAATATCGAAATACAGCAAGTCAATATCAACCTCGCATTGATCCGCCTGAATAATTAGGAAACGTGCAACATTATTGCATTTCCAATATAGCATAGATTGCCGATGCAATCAGATAAATCGGAAGTAAAGCAGGGGTGCAATTTTTCCCTAGAGAAGAAGTTCGGCGTGCTTGAAATCAAGACAAGCGGAACGATACACCTTAAAGCCAGCTGCAATCAATTGGACTTGGTGGAAAGTTCGCGCAAGTGATTCACTTAATCACTTGCAGTTCCGCTGAAAACACTGTTTCCGAGCGGAACCCCTAACCATTGGAATCAATCGATTGCAAACAGCGTGGTTTCGCCCGTGGGGAGCAGTCAAACCCCGAAGTGACAATGTACTAAGCAGGAATGAATGTGTTACGTGTTGCAAACATGAAGACCTCAGGAATCAGAGACGGACCATTGCTCTTGACCTTATTCGCAGCACGAGTCATCGGGCAGTGCGTGCCAGCACTTCCCTTAAGCATGCCTTGTACGCTTCCAAGAAATGTAAAAGTACTAATGGCCCATTTCGGCTTCCCCGTACATTGCACTATAAACCACCGAAATGTATCAAGTTTTTGTAATTTTGAATAGTTCCATGAAGTGAAACACTAGTCTCAGGGAACAATCTGCATGATTACTAAGAAGTAGCCCTCAATTTCAGTAGTACCTTATTTCACGCCTTGCGATCACTCGTAAATCGGACGAGTCAAAAGTTTTCTCGCGTGCGATTGTTTCGTAAATCTTAGAAACGAACATTGGCCAACATGGTTTAAAAGTTACAGCAGTCTCGAAAAATGTTTCGCACCAATTTGATGGATTTAATTAAAACCAGAAAGCAGATAGAATTGGACCAGATAGGCCAACGTGATATGATTCAACCCAATGAACAATTGGGAATTGCAATTAACTGATGAAGCAAATTGTTAGAAACTTAGTGCTGGTAGAAGTATAGAACTTCAAAGGACAATGAAGGCGAAGCCCAACGCAATTAAAATGGCATCTTTCCCGGAAGCCAACTCGCCAAATTACCGTCTTCATTGTCGTGCTTAACGCAGTTGTCTCAAATAGTTTCCTACACGAGATGATTGAAAGTGCTACGAACTTTATGAACATGAAATGTCTCATTAAGCGGCATTTCACTTTAATTGCAATTATGCGCCCCGTTCTGATGCCCTCCATTACATATTTACTCATTTTCAGGACATTCCCACGCACGTCTCAACGCTCACGTTCGTCCTGATGGCGTGGGATCGATATCGCATGATTCGCAACCCCAATAAGCCGCGTCTTCCGGCGTTTGTCTGCGTGGTGGGCACTTGGCTCACAGCACTCTGCGTCGCGCTTCCTTATCCCATCTACATCATTTACGTGGACCTGGGGGTGAGTTTCACGCTGCCAACGATAGCCGACGATTTTCCAGCGGCACGAGCTAAGCTTGCAGCGACATAACTTTGCTACTACTTCCAAGCAAATCTCGCCAACAATGCGAGTCCGGAGTGCATTCGGCCGCAAAGATATGACGGATTAGCGAGGTAATTGTTTGAAAGCTTACGGGATGCAATACTGGCAACTGCGCTTCCAACTCGCCAAGTTTCAGTCTGCTAGCACAAGGCTAATTGTGACCGAATTAGTAAATTGATAACATCGGCATGCTTCATCGCATAACACAACTTTGCTATTAAGCGCACGTAGAATTCTCACTAAGAATCTGAGCAATTAGTAATGCACGGAATACACGGATGGCAGTGTTCGTCTTTTAATGCCGCTATCAAATTGTTAAATTGCCAACGAAGGATGACAGCGCGGCTGCGAATCGAATTAGCGTGTAACAAATTCGCGCCTGCCAGCTATTGATTAATCGGATTATGAGAGCGAAGATGCAAAAAAGCGAATGAAGGCCGTAAATCAATTAGGAAGACACTTGAAAACACCTGCGGTGCTGTTGTTCCTGTTCCCGCTCCTATTTTACATCCCAATGTGGTCGATTGCGCCCGCTGCGAAAAATCAATTTGCATAGCAACCTACAGCACCTCCCCCAGGAGTGCACTGGAGCGCAACGATTGGATTGCGTTATGCATTTCGCGGACATGCTTAGGTCAATTAATTACAATTCTAATTACAGCGTTATGCGTGCGAATCAGAGCTTGCAACGTTAAATCGTGTGCAAACAATAGCTTACGAACCACTCACCAAAATCTATCTGCTTCTGACTTTTAATCAAGGCCAAATAATCAATTTGACAAGCAAAAGAAAGCGTTGTAATGAAATACAAATAAGTAACACGAAACTGCAAAGATATGATGAGTGGAATCCCGAAAAAATCGATCTCCAATTTAATAATTTTAAATGGTGTTAACCGAAATCGGTTGGTACTTAACACCATTTAAAATTAATAAATTGGAGATCGACATTTTCGTCATTCCACTCATCAGAAATGCAAATAGTCAAAACGTGTACACGTGCAGATGTTCTGTGCTCAATTAGAAACTGGTCACGCAATAATTCTGCAGTTGCCCAGGCAACCCTGGAAGCAGACCCGATAATATGCAATCGTAATGAAAGCTAGGTATTATTACAAGCCATTTTCGCTGCAGCACACAATCTAGCATCAGAGAATATGCTTCATGTAAAAAGGCAAATTAGCATATGCAAGCTAAACAGGACTATCCGAGCTACGCTAATCAGGAATACGAAAATATGCCGAGGAACTCTATTATTAAACTCGATTATTATGCTTTATTGAGCACATATTTTGTATTAATCACGTTGTTATTTCAGAAATACTCGATCACCTTTGATGGAATCGGCTTTTGCGTGGTGAACTTTATGGACGACATGCAGGAGTACATGCGCTGGATATTTCTCATTATGTGAGTACTCCCGCATGCAAATTGCACGCCTACTTTCATTGTTCATATTCATGCATACATTGTATCAAGTTCAATCACCATCGCCCTTGTTTATTTCCCCTGTCGCTTGACTTTATCCCACTTTTATGCTATGCTTCTAAAAATATCACTATAATTGCAAACTTGTAGTCAATTCAGTAACGGTAAACAATAAAGTGTGTACAATGTAATCGAGGAACAGTGCGGTCTAATCAGCAATTCCTAATGGTAATGGGGTCGTTAGTTAACCACCCCACGGAGATAAACAACGATGACTGCAGCAAACACTAGGCAGGGCTTGGCCTTATTTGCGCTTCTTATTATAATCCCCTGCTGATAAACTACTGGCAAATCAAATTGCGGCAACGAATTCTTTGCTAAAATGAGCTAAATTCTGCAGGTACGCTGGACCGCTGGCCACAATTTCGTATCTGTATGTGAAGTGCTCCCGCGAATTACAAACGAATTCCGCAATCGTCCTGTACGAGAGCCAGCATCACCGAGGCAGCCGATCGCGGACAGATTCGCATGCCACATCAATCGACATGCGGTAAGTGCAAAACGCGCTTGATTTCATGCATTATTCAATCAGACTCATTACTAAACTCGTATCTGCAAACGTCGAGACATACACATATGTCACTTACTTTCATCTTCAATGCTTGCACAAATATTCAAACTTTTATTCGCCTTGTTTACCTCGCAACGAGTGAATCCCTGATACTGCAATTCTCTGATTGGACTACTATTTACTCGGAAATGATTTTTGAAAATGGCATCCACGCAATTTGCATGCATTTCATTCGAACTTGGCAACGAACGCGCGAACGCAATTAGTGCGTTCCAAAAACTAGAGTTTTCTCTTTGTGTGTTAACAGTTGTGTGCATTGTCAAACCATGCGACAAAATCACTAAATTTCCAACATACACAACCACGCCATCAGTAGCCATGATTTTGCAGAGTAATAGCCAATTTCAATTGCTGATTGAAAACCGCTTCGTTCATTACATTGCCACTTTATTCAAAATCAAATGCTTTCTTTTATTGTATTGCTAATAGTTAAAGAAGGAAACCCTGATCATAATTATATTTGCTGAAACTGCTTAGTATATTTAATTTGGAATTGACAATATATTCTAAATTATTGCTATAAATTTCAATGTAAGGAAAACTTGCCCGAATAAAACTGCATCGTAATTACAGTTCTAAAGTCAGCGGTAGCAAGACAAGTTCATCGAAGTAATTCAGTTATAATATAAACGCTATAAGAGCAGTAGATATTTTAATAATGGCATTTTTAGAATTATTTCAAAACTATGCAGTTTGCGCGAATTCGTAAATGAATTATCGTTGCAACAATACGCTCGCCAGCATCATAATGTGATTGAAACTTTCTTTAAATGCATTAAATCGTTGTCGACCAGCATTCCATCGTAATCATAATTTCCGAGGCGCGCAAAAAGTGCATGGAAACAGGCATCTGCTCCCAATATTTACGCTGATAAACTGTACATCATTTATAACTGTAATTGATGCACATGGAGGCAGCCAGTTTCCTCCGACGCCGCCGTCTGACGAAACTTTCCGCCTGATTCGATTTTCATTTACTTTCAACGGCAAAGAGTACGCCTTTTAAGCAATTTCCTCGCGGTTAATTTGCGGCTACATAAAGTAGCCTCTTCGGGCACATCGGCAATGAGAAGGAGAACGACCAACATCATTATTCTGATGGTCAATTTTTAACCATAATGACCACTAAGCTGATTTCGCGCAGTTCCGAATTGAACTTTGCCGCTTCTATAAATGTGATGCAAATATTTAATCTGATTCAATGGCATTGTAATGCCTCCCAGCTATGTGATGCATAATGCAGTTTCAAGAGAACTCTGAAAATCTCCGAATAGAAAACGCGCTTGTTAAACCCGCCATAAAATGTCCAGAAGCTATCATATCAAATCTTAAATCTCTAAAGTTAATTCGCTTTCGGAGCAAAAAGTAGATTATTTGGGATGAAACGGTAGCGGGATAACAAAGACGTGCAGCTCATAAAAGACACATCTCAATGTCAAAGCAGTCGCTGGCAAAAAGATAATAACCAAGTTTTCTCTGGAAGATAAATGGCAAATCGGATGCTGGCACAAGGCAAGGCTAACATACATCATTACATCATGGCTTTCGCAATCTAAGCGTAAAAAACAAAAATGTTTGGATATTGTTTGGATTAGCGTAGTCGCAAGTCTCTTGCGAAATAAAGATGAAATACGAGGGCGCAACTCGCTTAAAGCGAAACTGCCACTGCAAATATTTGTTGGCGAACACAAAACTTGAAAGTTAGACTAGTTTCTTTGCGATTCTCCACCAAGGATAAATAAAGTAAGTGCAGTGCGTTTCAAACTCCATGCTTATCCTATTCCTCAATTGATTTTTCATTGCGCCACTATGCGCCCGAACGCATGAAATGCGATATTTTACAGAATGGATCAGGATAATGTGGTCCACATGCTGATTCAAGGATTACATTCATGCTGATCGCATCCCTTTTTGCCGCTTCGCATTCACGGTAAAAACGGAATAATATATCGAGAACCAGCGTAATTTATGGCCAGTAATAAAATGTTATCTCTGACGGATGATAGCAAGAAAATGATTTTTATCACAATGTGTCAAAATCCGCGTGAGCTTGATCTCACTGAACACATGTGTAAGGTCATCGAAGGGCTCTGCTAATGGAAGCGTCAACTGCGACAGGAGATTTAGTGTCTCCCTGGAGTGACATAACTTGATGAATCAAGTGAATGCTTCGAGGATGCAGCAAATATCTTGTTGCACAAAATAAAAACGGAACGTAAGCCGCTTTGCTAGTCGGTTCATCTTTTCGACGTTATGCTTTCGTAGAGCATAATGCAACAATATCAACGCTTTCCACCCGAACTGTCTAAACAGGCTCAGACTCAAATTGGAATGAATACCGTTACACACCTTGCTCAAATCTGTGTCTACACGGTAAAAGTTTTAGTAACGATTGCACGCCATAAATAAAATAAGTGAACAGATCGATTTAACCAGAAAACAGAGCGCCAGATGTGCGGATATAAAAAATGCATTCGCCATTACACGCCGCATCACGCGCCTTACAAATATGTTCCAGATGTACCTCCAATGACAAGAAATACTTCGATTCATGTGCGTGCGACTGAGAATCTTGTTTGCCTCGCCAATTTTCCCAGCAACTTCTATAAATTTCAGAAAAGCACTCAACCGCTTCGGTGAACAAGTGTTATTGCCAATTCCCAGACATAATTCTCAGATTCCTTCATAAATATGATTGCATCACACGTTTGGCTTGTCAAATTTAGCAAATAGAGAATTCATTGCCTTCATTCTGCCCTGATGGGCAGCTGTCTCAATTACGACTATAAATTAGTTTGTCGTCAAATTAGAGGCTCCCCGAACAAAGTTGCAAATTCAGAATCCCTAGCTCACAAATCGTGCATGATCCCATTTGCCGTTTACGCTCGAATGGAACATGAAATTGCTCTAATTTGCCGCCAATTATTCAGTCCCTAAATGACTACATTTACATGTGAGCCGAAAGGACAAACCTAATAATGTCCTGCATTGGTGCAACGTGTCCCAGGCGCGCCTCGTTTTTTAATCCGACAGCAAGTTTCCTCAACCTCCTGATTGCATAATTGTAAAGCTACATCAGCACTATTCAAGACTTCCATAACTTTGGCGACAAAATGTAGACCCACAAGATAAATTGCGCTCAATTTGTCATCGTTTCCCAGCGAAAGTCGCGGCGAAGCGGACCTTATCAGCCAGTACAGCCATCGGAGCAATCGGAGCAGCAGCCGCCGCTACCACGACCACCCCCCTGTGCACCGCCACGCCGGCTTCGACCAGCAGCACTTGGAGGACGTGCCCGAGGTGGAGATTGACGTGGTGCGCGAGAAACGCACAAACAAGTACCTCGTCACCATGGTCATCATCTACGCCGCCTGCCTGGCCCCGCTCATGATCCTGCGCGTGGCGAGGCTAGCCCTGCTGGAGACCTACGACAACGAGGGCCACTTCGACATCACCTACACCATGTTCGTGTGGTGCGCCTTCCTGCCCACGTGCACGACGCCCTTGCTCTACGCTGCGTGGCAGATGAGCAGGTAGGTAAAAACGAAAATCGACTCTTGCGACAAGTGGGTGAAATGTCAAGAGTGAAGCGCCAATAAACGCATTCCTCGCAATTACGCGCAGCAATTCGCTTTAAAGCCATATTTTATACCGTGGAAATATTGGAAATCGTCAAATCATCAGCCCAGCACGAAGCAAGCTATTGGAATACGAATTTCCGCTGAACCCTCCTAATATCGTTTTTACTGCATCGTATAAGCAGGTTTATCGGAATACTTCGCGATTTAATTTTCCGCCTCGGCGAGGAACAGCAGGTGCTAACAAAATCTCGGGGAGATGCTAATGCGATAAGTTGCCTAACTGCGCATTTCACCCCCTTGGAGGCACTTTGTATCGGCCTATTGTCGATAGTCCTGATAATTATGTAAGTTTGCGTGCATTGTGTTGCAGGCCGGCCAAGGAGCGCCTCAAAGGCTACTTCCGCTTCAGCAATCGCAAACTGCAGCGGTCGTGCGAAACCATGGATACGTCGTGCGCGTCGGCGACGTCGCCCCCAGTGCTCGTCCGCACGGGGTCCAACAGGAGCGATGCTCTCCCGCCGCCACCGCCGCAATTGCAACCGGCGGCCTTCGCCTTCGACTACTACCACCACCTCCAGGAGCCGCTCATGATCGAGTTGCAAGCGGGACAATCGCGCGCCTGGTCAGCCGCTCCGGACAACTTTAACCGGAAGGACTGATTGCTGTCGAGCAGCAGCGCTGCCACTTCCGCCTCGGAGAAAACATCGCACTACGCAAACAGGTGCGCAGTCCTTTGTGTCTATTCCGGTCTCGATTTGCCGGCGATCGTAACATGCGCCACAGGAGAACGTTTTGATTGTCTTGATCAAGTTCTCTCTAGGGGCCGCAGCAAGTGGAGGCAGAGAAAGCAGCGCAATGGGACGCGACAAGGATTCAATGAATTCGCAATGAAACAGCTGAATGCACTGAATTCCGGCAACCGGAAGACTCGAACACGAGCACGCACGGCAGCGACTGCCCGCCTGGGCCACGTCCAAGAGGATTTCAGCAACATGGAGCAACTGATTTAGGGGATGAGCCAACGCGCACTTCGATTTTGCCGACGAGCAGCAATGTTTACACGTCTTCGCCAATTCAGCCAATTAGGGGAGAAGCTGCACGCGTCTACGCCTAAGGCCGTTAAATAATGACGCTCCTCGTTTCCACCCGAATGGAAACATCGTTTGTACACAGTTAACTGGATTACTTCGAACATGTTCCAGCCGCTAATTGCGCGAGTTAATTATTCGCACCGCATGTGTTTATACGGATTTGGCTAGATGGGATTTGGTGGCGTACTCCCTTTATACTTTTATATTACTAAACAAAGCGTCACTTTATTCGCAAGTTACTTTCTTAAGGAAACCGTTTTCCTAATGTTGCAATTGTTAGGCGAATTAACGCGTATTATAAGCATAAATTAAGGCACAAAATGACGCCAACTGAGTTCAAGACAAATAAAATAATTCTAGTTGTTGCTAACAGAAAGTATAATAATGCATGTGATAAATTAAATTAGAGAAAGAATTGTAGTACTAGGCCAGTAGACTTGTTCTACAAGACGCCGACTTCAAGTTTTCATAAAACTGAGCCCTTGAAAACTATTTCGTCGGCGATTCTTGCAGAACGACTTTACTCAAGAGGCAAATAAATCACCTACGATTTTGGAAAACGTATGCAGACAGAAATTCAAAGAAACGAGATGAAAAGACATATTTTTGACGCATGGCTACCGATACTTGCACGTCAGATTGACTTTTGTATTAAACTGGACCTCAATGTGATTGTATTGATTGATTGATTGCAATCCTCAGTTTGAATTATATGGTAGACTATGCGATAGCCAGATGTTACTAGTAAAAGCGTGAGATATTCAGCAGACGTGCCACGCTTTAAATCCCAGTTTAAATCCCTGCAAAATTATTCCTGTCTGAAACTGCTGGCGCCGCGATTAAGAGCGCTGGACAAATTGACAAAGTGCTCAAGGCACTTCATTAAATTGCCAGCAGCAGGAGCACGGAAAGTGCTGATGTGATAAAAGAAGAGTGCAAATTGAAAGTAGACAAGTAAATGTTAAATGGTGCAGATTCAAGGACATTTTTGCAGCTCGCGGAATCTATAACTCCATTACAGGGATGGCGAATGCGAAATGCTCTTACTTGTATTCGACTCTCCTAAAAGTGCGGCTAAGAGTACGCCGAACTGGATAAACAAGGAATGGAACTGTGCCAGTTCGTCTGCAATATATTCTATTGAAATACCCCGTTTCCTTAAACACCACTAATGTGTTTGTTTAGAATATCAATTTGTATCCTTTGCACGGATAATAGCATTACATTGTTATTTATTATCAACAATTAATGCGACCTTATCCGGCGATGGGATAATATTATTACAAAAAAGTAATTACTACTTGTGTTGTTATAGCCAATAAAGGCTGGTAAACAAACATCTGTAATTGGATAAAAATTGGAAAAAGCTATGTGTGGGCACTAATCGCTAGCAATTAAAAATGCTGCAAGAAATAGATTAGGCATGACATAAAAATGGGATAATTTGGTTCTTGCTGACTAGTTCATCATCTGCTGATGGCAGTGACAGAAAATTAAAGTATTTGCAACCAAATTATCAGAATAAACCGTAAACGTGGGCCCATCTGGAAGAGAACATACAATAACAAGTGCGATTAGTGCCATTGGGGAGGAAAAGGATTAACAAGGACCTGACACGAGATCTCTTGAGCGCGAATCTAGATCACGACCCTTCTGAAACGGAAAAACACAAATAACAGTAGCTAAAGGGGAAAGGGAAAGGCGAGACAAACCGAGAAACCGTGACTCTATCGTCTTTCAACCCTGCCTGTTACATGAGCTAGCTGGGTGAGAGCATTTGCAAAAGCGGGCCCCTTTTTTGTGCAACGACCTGACCTAACACGCGACGCGAAAGAGACCCGCAGGCGTGGCACCGACGGATTTGTGCCCTTCGCCACTCCAAGCCTAAAGCCGAGGCAGCTTTCCAAGTGGCCAAGACGCTGGGTTCGCATTGCGTGCCTTTAAACTGATTCCATGTCGACAGGGTTAAGTGGCCGACAACTTTTGACGTTGGCGCGCCCTTTCGCAATGCGAATTGGTAGCCATTGAACTCTACTCGTCATGCAAGCCACCCACTTCCTGCCGATCATCATATCACGTTGGCATTGCCCTACACCCCCACAGCGTTTGCCCTTAAATGTACTCGCCACGCACGACCCGGCCAGGATGGCGGTGTGTGTAAAGTGTATCTGCAAGAGAAGACACATGGAGATATCAGGGCGACAGCCACGTTAGGGCTGCCGCTATCGGAGGCGAAGCAGTTGACTAGAAATTCGTAATTAATTAATTGGCAACCCGGTCTAGTCAACTGTTGTCGCGCCCTGTGAGAAATTCGCGTGCAATTGCTTAATTTGTTTATTGTTATGATTCGAATGTTATTGAATTTATTCTGATATCGATAAATTAAGCGATCAACTTTAAATCGCGAAAAGTAGACCCGAATTTAACAATAATTAGAAAGCGATGAATTTACGTCGAAAAGAAAAAGAATTTACACTGAAATCACGAAATTAAGCGATCAACTATAAAACGCGGAGAATTGACTTGAAATTGAACTTGAATCCGATATTATTTAGAAGGCGATGAATTTACGTTGAAGAGAAAAAGTACAATATAGATAAAGCAACAAATAATCCTGGCGAAGTTCTGCGGTGGATGGGCTGGTTGACCCACCGCTGAAAAAGAGGAACAAGCCAGGACGACTTCCTTGATGATTAATCAAGGAACCTCTTGGCCCTTCCTCCATACCTTACACTTTCCACCGTTGCAACGGGATCTCTTGCATCGTTGTTAACATCCCGCGTTGTCCCTGAAGGCGGTTCTCCATCCTCTACGCTGTGGCACTGAGTTATCCGGTTCGAGAGGAAGATTTAAGGAACACAACTTACTTCGGACTGCCCTAACAATTAATGATGAAAGCGGCCCTTGCACGACTCGCTTTCGGCAAAACTAATCGCGACTAATTATCACTCGCGATCCCACGTTGATTGCCAGTTGCTGAAACTAAAAGCAGCATCCCAATAATTAGTAATTAATAATCGTTAATCAAAAAGAGAAATAATTAGTTCGCCTATTGATTGCAAGGTCATCAATGAACAGGAAAGTCTGTTCGTAAACTGGAAATAAAGAAAACACGTGTTAGCCTAATAAATTAACACAACAACAAAATTAAACATCGAAGAAGCAATTACTCAATTAATTATAATCAGAGTCTGCGAGTTGCATCGCAGGAATGCAACTTGCAGCCTTATCGTGTGCGATAGTGAATGGCATGCATTGGTGATGGTGTTCGTGGCGAGTCGCGGTGGGCAGCCGGACGCTGAGCTGCAATGCGTTCGCACCTTATCGGAAGGTCACGACGCCGCTCGGAAGTGCGCCGCGGCTCGCAGCGAAGCGACACCGGAGCGAAGCTGGATTAGCGGCCATGACACTTTGTTACATTTTCGCCAAATTCTTTCGCTGATTACATTTCAACCGCTGCACCGATTCGCGAGAAATTTCAGATACAGACTTCACTCACCTGCGGCTACAAATTGGTATAACTCTTAGGGCGGTCCTGGCGATTTTCATTGTCATTTCCTGCTGCGACGAGGAAGTGCGTGGGTTCGTGCCGCTCGCTCGCCGATACCGCACGACTGGTCAAGCAGGCTGGCTGAGGGCGCGCTGCGCTCTCACCTTTCGGCGTGTCACGGCGCCGGTCGCCAATTTCCGTAAACAAAGCGCTCCGATTGTCTTTGATTAACCGCATAGCGACGCTGAAGTCGCGATGCGTTCGCACCTTATCGGAAAATTCACGCGCAGCGTCGCCTTCCTGCCAAACAAATTGGCAAATTTATTCGCACCGCACAAACAAGTTGGTGTTGATAACAATGCAGCGCTTTTCGCTATACAGCCAGAGGCAGGACGATATGCGTTTGCACCTTGAAGGCTTCCAATTTGATACTGAATTATTCCTCTGAGTAATAATTCATTGTTTCCCTATTATGATATTGGTAGATTCTAACATTTTACAAGAGATTTCGTTGCATTTTCAGCATTTGTGCGACGCTAATTGTGAGCATTCACAATATCGTCGGCATTCAGTATACGCCCGTTGATCTATCGCTAGCCGGCGGCTCCACTGATGCTGATGGAGACTGTGCCCTTCTTCTTAATGGACCCGGACGCTCCAGCCAGTTCGATTACACCTACAACTTACTTCGTGGCAATTCGCACAAGTAAGACAATTCGCATTTGCTAAGCATGTGAAAGCTGCGCCGCCGGATTTCGTCACGAATCTCTTGATTGTCTGCCTGCGACAGATTCCGCACTCGTTTCATTCTTGCGGAACGGCATACAATTATTCATTTAAAAAGCGTGTAATTCGCGCCGGAATAATGCAGGTCGATTGTGCGAAGCACGTTTTGCAATCCCAGATGGCAAATAATCTCAGATAATTGCAGAGCAATGTTAGTTATTGCAATGAAATAGCCATATTTCATCCTGTGTGGCTGACGATTTCGTCGACTAATTAATGCAGGGAAATGTCAAGGATGCGTACGAAATTTATCGACAATTACTGAACGTAACTCCTCGAGAGTTCAGAGTGAAAACAACACTTTTTCCTTTCCTAAAGACACCTTTAAAAGGTATAGGTACCTGATCAAGTGTCCTTTTCCAATGCAAATCCAATCATCGACGAGGAGAGCAATCTGTCCATAAAGAAAATGAACATGAGATGGAGATTTCATATTCGAATAGTATTGTTTAGCTATTTATCACACGAATCTCAATCAAAACTACCCGGTAAGTGATCATGTCAGTATAACAGCAAGTAAAAAGTTGTACTCTGAGTTGCACAATGTTCGTACCTTGTCGGTTTGTGAAACCGCGACATTTGCACGAAGCAACCACCAGACGCCATTTTTGGACGCCAACCACCTCGAATTTCCCAAAAGATTCTTCACTCACAATTTCCACGCCGCTGCTCGCTTCTTCTTCAAACTGCATCTGCGTAATCTGCTAGTTCTCAGCTTTCATTTGAAACGCATCTTATCAGCGTGCGTGAAGATTTTATCAGTTGTTAAGGCGTTAGAACGTGGAGCTGCACGGGGAGCTGTTGATTGCAACATTGCTGCCGACGACTGGACGAGCGCCAAAGACGCGCCGCGCTCGCATTTTCACGACGCCGATCGGGAATTCCCGAAGGAGCGCAGCGCTCAGTAAAGCGTACTTTACCCTCTCGTACCTGGAACATTCGAATTCAAAGTTAGGGGCAAACCCTTCACTTAGCGAAAGAAATGCGTCAGAGAGATGCCTGCCTAAACAAGGCAGTAGGTCAACTAAGTAGGTCACTAAGTCACCTTAAGTAGGTCACTAGGTCACCAGGACTCACCTTCCTAGGGGTTTCCAATTGGAATGATCTCAAACCCTTCACTTAGCGAAAGAAATGCGTCAGAGGGATGCCTGCCTAGACAAAGGCAGTAGGTCAACTAAGTAGGTCACTAAGTCACCTTAACTAGGTCACTAGGTCACCAGGACTCACCTTCCTAGGGGTTTCCAATTGGAATGATTGGAGAGTTATCTCTCTCTCTCTATTTCTCTCGCAGCTACAACAATGGTCCGCAGGCCTGCATCACTTACGAGGCCGTGAACCAGGCTTACCTGGACGCCCGGAAGCGAATTCGTAAGTCCTTGCGGCAACTGTGCGCCGAAGTCTAGCGGTCGTCTTCTCGCAGACGTGTCGCAGCCGCACGGCGACTACAAGCCGGAGGACGTGGCCACCGTCGGCGAGGTGCTGCTGGACGTCAGCGCCAACCTGGCGCGCGCCTACCGCCTCTCGTACGAGGACATTGAGAAGGGCCTGCCGCTGATCGACACGTCGAGGACGCTCATCCGCGAGGTGTGCCCGCCGTTCCTGGCGCAGGTCGAGTGCCGGCCGGGCAAGTACCGGCGCATCGACGGCCTGTGCACGAACCTGGCGCACCCGACGTGGGGCGCGACCAACGTGCCCTTCACGCGCCTCATCGGCCCGCTCTACGCCGACGGCATGCAGGCGCCGCGCGTCTCCGTCACCGGAAGCGCGCTGCCGCTGTCGCGCGTCGTCTCCCGCACCATGCACCCGGACGAGGGCTTCCACGACCACGCCGGCACCGTCATGGTGATCGCGTGGGGCCAGTTCATCGACCACGACTACACGCTGACGGCGACGCCGCTGGACGCGCGCACCCGCAACGATCCGGAGGAGTGCTGCGGCCGGCCGGCGCACCTCAAGCATCCCTACTGCGACGAGATCCGCGTCCCGGCCGACGACTACTTCTTCCGCCTCTTCGGCGTGCGCTGCATGGACTTTGTGCGCTCGTTCCCGTCGCCGCGCGCCGGCTGCCGGCTCGGCTCCAAGGTGCCCTTCAACACGCTCACCGGCGTGCTGGACGCCAACACCGTGTACGGCGTCAGCGAGCGCTTCTCGCGCAAGCTGCGCGCCGGAAGCGGCGGCCGCCTGCGCATGAACGCCGCCTTCGCCGGCTACGGCCTCAAGGAGCTGCTGCCGCTGAAGCTCGACGTGCCGGACGAGGGCTGCACGCGCCCCAATGCGAGCATGTACTGCTTCGAGGCGGGCGAGATCCGCGTCAACGAGCAGCTGGTGCTCACGTGCATGCACACGCTGATGGCGCGCGAGCACAATCGCCTCGCCGCCGGCCTGGCGCGCGTCAACCCCCACTGGGACGATGAGACGCTGTTCCAGGAGGCGCGCCGCATCAACGTCGCCGAGGTGCAGCACATCACCTACAACGAGTTCCTGCCGATGCTGCTCGGCAAGGACGTGATGGCCAAGTTCGGCATCCTGCTGCAGCGCGACGCCGGCCACTGGGACGGCTACGACGCCGACGTCAACCCCAACGTGATCGACGCGTTCGCGGCGGCCGCGTACCGATTCGGGCACTCGCTGCTGCCGACGGCCGTCGAGCGCTGGAGCAAGGCGCACAAGTTCATCGCCTCCAAGCGCCTCTCGGACCTCATCCGCCGCCCCTACGACCTGTACCGCGCCGGCGTGCTCGACGAGTACGTGATGGGGCTGATGAACCAGGTGGCGCAGGCGATGGACGACTCCATCACGCAGGAGGTCACCAACCATCTGTTCAAGAAGGCGGGCGCGCGCTTCGGCATGGACCTGGTCAGCTTCAACATGCAGCGCGGCCGCGAGTTCGGCATTCCCGGTTACATGGAGTTCCGCAAGTTCTGCGGCCTGCCGCCCGCCGACACCTTCGAGGAGCTCTTCGGCGCCATGCCCAACGAGACGGTGCGACGCTACGCCAGCATCTTCGAGCATCCCAGCGACGTCGACCTGTGGTCGGGCGGCGTGTCCGAGCGCCCGCTGCCGGGCAGCATGCTCGGCCCGACGTTCGCCTGCATCATCGCCACGCAGTTCAGCTACTCGCGACGCGGCGATCGCTTCTGGTACGAGCTGCCCAATCAGCCGTCCTCCTTCACGCTCGACCAGCTGCAGGAGGTGCGCAAGGCGCGCCTCGCGCGCGTCATCTGCGACAACACGGACCTGATCGACACGGTCCAACTGTACCCGATGGTGCTGCCCGATCATGAGATGTACGCCGATTGCGCCCTTTCCTCTTGCGCGCATTTGCTGACCCGGTACTCTCTGTTCCAGCAATCCTCGCGTGCCGTGCAAGAGCGGCGTGATCCCCAGCATTGACTTGAGCAAGTGGGCCGAGTATCCGTCGCGCAGCTTCGCCTACGAGCCCGTCGTCGGCAAGTGAGAGCTTCCAGTACTCCACGGATAGCCTACGTGTACAGATGCCATTTTAAATTATTCTATTTTTTATACATTTGCTGTACTTTTTCCTCAACGCTACATTCACATCCTTATCTCAGCTTGCCTCCTCTTCTGTCTCTGTAAATAGAACTAAAATAAAGGTTTAAAACAATTGCCTTAGTATCAAAATAGAAACCGGAAAATGCAACGTATTACCAACCGAACGTCCGCGTTAGAAACGCGTTACAAGTAAAGCAATAAACCCACATAACGGAGTCGCTAAATAGACGCGTCTTGCGGAACTGTAGCCAATCGACTCGAGGTACTGGCTGAGAGGAGCGAAATACTCCAAAAACGCGTCAGCACTCAGCTTGTCCGTGCCCGTCATGACTTTGAGCACTTCCGGCCAGCGCTTGCTGCTGCCCAGCGATAAGCCATCCCTGAAATGTGTCGCATTTAGAATCTCGTATATTCGACGCTGAGGCCTACCTAAGCAGTTTGCCGGCTGCTTTGCTCTGGTAGAAGTCGCACTGATGCAGAGGCGGCGACTTTGCGCCAGCATCGTACTCGCCCGCAGCAATGCAGAGCGCCTTATAGAACTGGAATTGCAGAATGTGGCTGATGAAGTAGCTGATGTACTGCGAGTCGCCGGCAACGTGGAACTTTGCGCCTGGGTCAAAGTCGTCCTCCGTGCGCGCTATCGGGGCTTTCATCAACTGGTACTTCTGGCGATAGTGCCACCAGTGCTTGTTCCATTCCGACTCGGCCACCGTGCCTTGGAACACGTCCCAGCGCCACTTGTCGATCAGCAGCCCGAACGGCATGAAGGCGACTTTGTCCAAAGCCTGGCTCAGGAGCGCATTGATCTCCGAGCTCTTCGTGGCCGTGAAATTCGCCGGAATCAGATTGATCCGCTTCAGATGCTTGACGCTCTGCACCGACAGGCTGATCGTGTCGCCGACGGCCTCGTGGAAGCCGGGATTCGCGCCATTGCGGAAGTGGTACGGCTGATGCTTGTACAGCTGGAAGTACATGATGTGGCCCATCTCGTGGTGGATGGTGTTGAAGTCCTTTTCGTCCAGCTTCGTGCACATCTTGATGAGGAAGTCCTTCTTGTTGCAGAAGTCCCACGCGGAGGCGTGGCAGTTGACCGCGCGGTCATGCGGGCGCACGATCATGGACTTGGGACCGTAGGAGACGGCGCTGCTAGGCAGGCCCAGCGACATGTAGAACTCGTTGGCGGTCTCGAACATGCGCTCCACGGTGTACGCCTGCTCATGCAGGGCCTTCGTCACGTTGACGGCGGCCTCATCGGGGAAGGGCTTCAGTAGCTCGTCCAAGCTGGACCATGACTGCGCCCACATATTCCCGAAGATATGCGCTGGAAGCAAGCTGTCGCTGGCGTCCAGTGCGCTGCCGTAGCGCTGCCTCAGCTTGCCACGTGCGTACGCGTGTAGCTGCTTGTATATGGGAGCCACCTGTTCCCAGAGCGCGTCCACAACGCCGACGAAGTCCGGAGTGTCGAAGCTGAAGCGCCACATATCGCCCGCATCCTTGAATCCGTTCAACTTCGCCACTTTATTGCTCAGCTCCACATACGTCCCATACAACCCTCGCATCTTCTTCCCAGACGCATCTCGCCAGCTCTTCCACACGTAGATCAATTCGTCATAGTTTGTCGATTTGGCCATAACATGCTCCATTTCTGGAATAATTCAAACTTACGCAAAATGGCGGAAAAGGGCCGCGCGGATTACCTGGATCCAAATTCCAGCCCTGCGTGCTAAGATCGCATTGCTGCTTCTTGTACGGGCAAATTTTAGCCGTGCTGTAGATTTTGAGCATGTTTCCGGTAGTTTCAGTAAGCTACAAATAGGCAGGAAGCAATAAATGCGCTCTATTCAAGCCGCCATGTCGGTTGCTAACGTTTGAAAGTTCGCTTTCGTTGAGCGCCGATATTCCCTCGATCTTCAGGTAGTCTAGCATCTTGAGCAGGCTGGCGTTATGTATGCTCGACACGTCGATGTCCTTGAACCATTGGGCGTACGTGCGCTTATCGTACTCGGCCGTCTTCAGTATCGCCTGGGTGACCCTGCCCTTGTTGGCATCAGTGATGTTCGTCTCATAGGCATAGTCGGCTTCCACCGACGCCGTGCAGAGGTGCGAGTACTCGCTTTCGTACGGTCCGGCCAGGAAGTGCGCCAATTCGGCTTCGGAATGCGCTGCGCCGTGCACCAGGAATGCATGCACTGATAAGGCAATCAGTGCAAGTATCTACGGCGCAAAAGTCGAATTGAAATTGCGGCGATATGCGTTCGAATGCGCATTGAGGTCGATTTGAAACTTTTCGGAAGGTCACGAAAATGCGATGTGAATTGAAATTATGCATCAATTGTCACGAGTGCGTTAGCGTCAGCGTTAGTCACAATCCCAATGAGAACCTGCCTTGAAACTCTGCCTGATGCGATCCATTGCCATTCAATTAGCAATTGAACTCGGTAGCAACTGTCCGCGCGCAGATTGGACTTGCCACTTTCGATACGACTACTTTGGCACACTTCGAATTGACTTGAAATCTAAGATAAACTGCGGCCAACGTTGCGGTGCAAACAACTGAATCGAACTGTGCCTGGCAAACACAGCGACAACAATTTCTAGTCGCGACTGGCTCACAAAAGCAGTTCTGGCGTGCATTTTATCAGGTCTCGATTTATCCGCCGATTGCTTCATCGCTAGACGAACAAAAGTGCAAATATTCCGTGCGACATCATTCAATCAATTGCCGATTCATAATGAATCAGACTAGATTCCTATGCAAATGCTGTAGCAATATTTATCGCAAATTTTCAGCATTCATTGCGATAAAATGTTTTGTCAAATTATTTGCGATAATTCTCTTTGTTATTATTGCCAGTTTGACGCATCTGAGAAGCGCAACATTGAAATGAGAGGTATTATCAAATGCGCAGCCCTAATTGTTGGCAGTGGTGAACATACTTATTATTATTGCGTTAGCACACAATGGCGCAATAAAAATGGAATGAAAAGGCAGTCAAGTGGCGCATTTCACATCGCATTTGAGTTAGAATCTTATCAACGGCTCCATGCTCAGCGGGCAAGCAAACAGAATGGGAATGTAGCGGCTATTTGGCGAGCTGCACGAGCTTCTTGCGCTCCAGGTCGGAGAACTCCATCAGCGTGTCGAAGGCGAGCCGCAGCACCTTGTCCATGGTTTTGTAGTCGGCCTCTACGAAGATGTGGGTTGTATCCTTGGCGCGGATGGCCTTCAGCAGACACATCCGCAGCATGTTGTAGCCGTCCGCGGCGATCGAGAGCGGCGCGTGAGCGATCGCATTCTCGCGCAGCATCCGCGTCAGCCTGTCCGAGTCATTAACGGCGTCCATCCACGAGTTCAGGTCGACGAACACGAGGCGACAGTGCTTCTCCAGCTCCTCCTCGAACACCTCCTCGTCGTAATTGAAGAGCACGGTCACGTCGGCCATCTTCCGCATCGTCTCGTAGAGTACGACGCCGAACGACGGCAGGTCCTTGCGCACCAGCTTCGACCACAGCTTGTCCAGCACCTCCTTGTCCTTTGTTGTGATGCTCTCGTATTGGCCCATCTCTATTACTCACATCAGTCTCCGATTTTCAACAAACTTGTCACTCACTGACCACTGACAACTAGATGTAGTCGACAGATTTATTGTGCGCTTATTTATAATCATCGCGATTGGCGCGCTTCTTGTTCTTACTTAGTTACCTTAGTATCATGCGCTTTTGCCTCTTGGTTCACCAATGCTTAATTCGGGCGTATACCTTGGCATAGCTAGTGATTGTAGAGACTTGTATATTTCAGCAATCTGCACATATCAGACTGCTTCTCTACTTAGGTAAGCGCAAACATTGTGAACAGTTTAGAACAAGTATGGAGAGAGTTGGAAACAAGAGATTCTTGTTCCTCCTCAGCTAGATTACCTACCTTGGTAGGTATTTTACCAATGCTCCAAACAGGTGTACACCTCTAGTGATTGTATAGACCGCAAATTGCGACCACGTGTTTTCCTACTATTTTAAGACGAGGCGCAGGTAAACGATATAAAATATTCTACCTGGTATTATTGGACGTTTGCTCCTCTTGGTTCACGTTCATAGAAACACCCATTCTCTAATTCGCCCGGCGTCCGTTCTCTCTGTTCCCGATAGCTGGACAATAGATATCATGACCAACGGTTAGACGTCTGTATCAGTCCGGATAAGAACTCCAGCCCGTCTTCCGCGCGCGCTGAAGACTCCGATTAAGATTCATCGCTGGAGGATTCACGCGAATTGAAACTACGGTGGAAATATCGTTGAAAAAGCGGACATTACCTTATTGCAGCAATCTCCACATATCAGACAGCTTCTCTATTTGGGAGCTAGTGGCAATCTGCTGAGGAATGATATGCGCAAACATTGCGAACAGTTCAAATGTGGATATAGTTGGAAACAAGGGGATTCAGACGCCGCGCTCAACAGCAACTTCAGAAACGACCTGAACGAAGTGCGCGCCTTCGCCCAGGTACTTGCGGAAGCGACTCATCGTATCCGCATCGAACACGCCAAAGTCCGTCTCGACGATTGCCTGGATGATGGCATACTTGAGGTCTTTGCAGGACTTGTGCGACTCGGCGGCGCGATCCAGCAGCAGCTCGACCATCGCCGGACTCTTGCGGATCCGCTCCTGGCCCCAGTCGTACCGGCTGAGTGCCAGCAGCACCTTCAACCCGGCCGAGCGGAACTCCTCGAAGGGATTGCGTACGTAGTTCGCCACCAGGTCCATCGGCATCGCGCTGAAGCTGTCGAACCAAGTGCGAGCGACTTTCGCGCAATTGGGCGACGCCGCGGGCGAGCACGTCAGCAGCTCCTCGAGCCAGGAGAGCACGAGCAGCTTCACCTCAGTCGTGGCCGTCTGCAGCTTGCCACCCATGGCATGCAGCGCGTCGCGCATCTCGGCGCCGCGGAACGCGTCGATCGCCACCTTGTCGCCGCGACTGATGAACGCGAGCGCTTCCAGCGACGCCTTCAGCAGCGTGTACTCGCTCGCCGTCAGATTGGCGAAGATGCTGCTGATGACCTGCGGATACTGCTCGAACGCCGCCTGCGGCTTCGCGGCCGCCATGTGGCCGTAGAACTTGAGGATGCCCGGCTCGCATAGCTGCAGGAAGAGCGCGTCCGCCCTGTTGGCGTATAGCGCGAACAGACGGTCGACGAAGCCCTCTTCGACGAGGTACGCGTAGCCGTAGTCCCGCTGCACGAGCACGCTGAGCAGCTCGATGATGTTGAGCTTCAGCAGGACGTCCGGCGTGCTGAACTCCTGCAACAAGGGCGCCAGAAGGCCGCGCTGGACGATCTCGCGATGCGCCGACGAGCTCGACACGCAGATCTCCACGAACAGCTCGTAGAAGCGCAGACGGACGACTTCGTTAAGCTTCATCGCATCGTCGACGATCTCTTGGTGGGCTGGTTGCAGGATGCAGCCGATGTCAATGCGCGCAAACTTCGCCACGATGCCAGCAGCGCGCGAGCCCACCTTCAGATCATCGTCGCCGATGCAGCGCAGAATGTTCGAGAAGACAGGCGTCCGGCAGATCGAATGCACCAGCTGGTTGCGTTGATCGCAACTCATAATGCGTGCGATTTCATCCAACGCCATCACTTTCACTCCTGGATTCGGATGCACGAGGGCTCGTTCTAGAGGTATGGAGTACCTCGACGTTGTCGCTGCAATGTCGAGCTTCTCCATGCAGAGAGACAGGACCTCGCACGCCAAGTCCACTTGCTCTCTGATAGCCATCACAAAGCAGGAATGAAACATACAATTACACCGCAAATGCATACCTACTGATTCGAATCATTAAGGCAGTCGAAGACTAGTGGCAATTCGAGCAGCTCCGCCGTGTGAATCGCCTCAATCTCTGAGATACCGTCGAAATGCTCCTTGATTTCATTCAGCGTGCTGATACGCAAATCTTCGTTCAAAAGCTTTGATAGCGTGTCCGCACACCACTCTTCAGTATTTGCCATGTTCACGTTCGTTTAGGAAGCTAAACTT
Source organism: Labidoglobus nevermanni (assembly GCA_025447835.1). Taxonomy (NCBI): domain Eukaryota; kingdom Metazoa; phylum Arthropoda; class Insecta; order Coleoptera; family Staphylinidae; genus Labidoglobus; species Labidoglobus nevermanni. The sequence goes on from JAOEHK010010987.1 coordinate 38,422, forward strand.
GAACACAAACGTTGATTTTGCGTTTGGACACCGTCAGGAACAAAGTTTTTACATCGTGAATTTGCACTTATTTTTCTAGGTTATGTGAGGTGTTTTTTGCTATGCAACCAATCATACTTGTCGGAAAAGCAAGCAATTGGAAAATCGCTATCCCGACTAAATGGAAAATCTAGAACGACATTATTTATGAATTTCCTGAAAACTTCCATGGAGGTCTTGATGTAGGGCAACTGGTTGGTCTCTTGGACGACCTTATGTTACCCGTTACTTCCACTCGATTTTCCAACACTTTCTGTTGAATTTCCTCAACTGTCTCTAGGATCGTTACTACTTTTCCCATCTTAGACATTAAATTCAGAAACACTGGCGATGTCAGCAGCTCCTCATCAATAAGTCTTCTCCTCTTCTGCCAATCGAAAGTTAATGTTAATATCTTGCGGAAAACCAATGATCAGTCGTCTTTGCTGGGAAATTACATGCATTTGGACGCAGCAACTAAGTTTTCCGCAGATACGTTTTGCCTTCTTATAGTACTGTGCCGTTGAAAATTTTGCTGGCTTACTTTCGGATGCATTTCTACTTACTTCCTTGTTGCTTGGCTTGGAAAGCGCGTGATACTTTTCATGACTGTACATTGGAAAACTGCAGTACTGATGTAGTTGTAATAATACTTTATTGATGAATTCTATTCAATAACTTATCGATTAATGCTGGGGAGATATACTCAGTGTGATTATAAATAGCTTGCTTGTTGAAGAAAAACAGATATTAACATTAATTGCAGTGCTTATTTGAAGAGTTTTTACGCAGATCAATGAAATATACCTTTAATATGACCTAGATTTTATGATTCTGTTCAATACCACATTACTGGCGAATAATATTCTTACACATTGGAACAAACATAAATAAGGACCAAAATCTGTGCTACCTTCTTTCCTCAATCAGCCAATAGATGATATATTAGTTTTCCCTGTTGAGGTTCTCATCCGATACCGGTTCTCTGCTGTTTGAGTGCTGGGACGGCAACGAGGACTACAAGAAGCGTCTTTATGTTATCGGATGAAGGTTCTTTTAAGGGACATTATAGAAACGAATGCATTGCGTAGAAGGCTCATGCAGGAATGATTGGTGACGACCTCCAACTTGCGGGTGTTTGATACTTGCCTGAGATCCGCACATGGATTTGTTCTCTTCGTGGGATACCCCTCCAGCGGATCGCTGCCTCAGGTAGTCCCTGTCGTCGAAGATCTTCTTCTCGCCGCCACCCGGCTTGTGTTTGACGTTGTCCATCGAGCCGATCTTGCTCTCCGCTTGTACGTTAATCTTTCTATCCAAAATCTGCAGTAAAATGGAAAGAAATGAAATTTAATGCAATTGGGAATGATCAACAAGAACCTTGACGTCGCCACCTCCAGGCACGTGTTGCATGTTATCCTTGGAGCCCACCTTGGACTTGGCCCTTTCTTTGAAGTCCAATTTGACACTCTCGATCTTCTTCTCGCCGCCCTTGGGCTTGTGCGCTGTGTTGTCCAATGACCCCACTTTCGATTTGGCGGACCACTGCAATTTCTGGCTCAAAATCTGAAATCCAAGCCCTGCTCTGCAGAATTGCAGCAGAATTGGTTTGGAGATCTTTGCTATTGCTACCTTCTTATCACCGCCACTCGGGGTGTACGTATCATTCTTAGCGCCGATCCGCGATGTCGTTTGCGAAACGTCCACTTTTCGTGTTTCAATTTTCACATTACCACCCCCTGGCTTGTGGCTGGTGTTTGCCAAGGAACCAATCTTCGATTTGACGACCTTCAAATTGGGCGAGGGTGCAAATCCGACTTGGACCTTGTTCATTGGTATCTCTAGAAGCGAGCGGTGGGTTTAGCGCCAAAATGGGACTACAGGCAGGCAGCTATTGCCGCTTACTCTTCTTCTCAGTTGGTCCTGGCGTACCGGGCTGGCTGTCTGGGCTCATCAGATGCGGGGACCTCGATCCTCGTGAAAACGATCTGCGTTTGGTGGGCGTCGTCAGCCTCTCATTGTTTCGCTGTAAAGGTTTGCGCGGTGATTGATCTTCATTTGCCGACTGATCGTTGCCCTGAGTGGTTTCGTCCACGCCGCTGTCATTGTCTCCTTCTGGAACAGGATGAAACATCGATTATTTTCCGACGACTTTTGGCGTCTATTCTAGCCTGAACCTTTCTTCTGGTTTCGGCTGGGAGTTTTAGGTGGTGCACCATTTTTTATCGGCGCACGTGGAATCATGGGTGGTTTGTCTTCATTAAGTCTCTCCGGTGGGCCCTTTGAGTCCTTACGTTTGACCTCAATCACGCTCTCCGGCTGTGGGCTTGAGGAACTCGAATTCTTACTCTCCGCAGAATTGTGGTTCAATGGGAGAGTGCTGGGAGGCAATAAGCCAGTAGTTGCGTCACCCGGAGGCTCATTTTTTATCTGTGCGTGAGTCAGCACGTCAGCAGTGGTTTCTTGTAGGGAAATGCCACTTTTTGCTGCCTCCTCAATGACTTGCAGTGGTTGTGTGACATTCTCATTGCTTTTCATTTCTGATTTGATAACTTCATTTGGTAACAGATCCGTTGCGCTGGAATCCAGAGTGGTACTTCTTAGCAGTTCTGGAGCCCGATTCAAGGGCAGCGTGCCTGCAAATGATTGCTGTTGAGGCAATCCTGGCGGACGCTGTGGTCTTTGAAATTGTAGCGGTTGGCCCTGAAGATTTGAAGGTCGGATATTCGGTCGCACTATTCCTGGTGCATTGACAGCAATGAATCTTTGCTGCGGCCGAAACAGGGGTTGGCTTGGTGGACCTGGGAAAGCGTCATGTGCACTTTGTGGCTCTGCAAGCCCAGGCAGGGGAAATCGCTGCGGGTTATTGAATGGACCAGGTCGGAATTGCTGTCCAGCTAGTCCAGGCGCAGGTGAAAATGTTCTAGGTTGTCCTTGATACTGTTGCGGATTTGGTGCCGCTGGCGCTGATTGTCCCGGAGGACGCGGTGATTGGGGCCGGATGGTATTGGGCTGTTGTCATGGCCAGACATTGAAACACAACGAATTGGGACATAAATCATGGCGGTTATAAAATGTGGTCACGCACGGCACACAAATTCTCGAATATTCTCAGCCAGTGCGTATAATTTCATTCATATTTATTGCCTACATTTGAATTATTGCTATTGCGAACCTATCAATGCATTGCTTTGGTCACGTTATCTATTCCAGTTCTAATGCGTGTTTTCTTTCGTGGTAGCATGTCGGGATATCACCGCTTTTTACCGCATGCCTGGAACTTGCGCTCGTTAGGATGTTAGGAACTACAGTTCATTCTCTGATATGCCAAATAAAAAAATAAACCCATTGATTTTGATGAGTTAAAATGGCAGTATTTGAAGTATTCTTATAGTAATAGAGACTAATGTACCTAATCAACCTAATCGATCCGTTGATGGCTACTTACTTGCGTATTCATCGGAATATTCGCCTTCTGTGCGTCTTTAAACGCCATCGTCAACTCACCGCTGGGCCCATTGAGGACCGTATTGTTAGGTGCTTCATTCATTTCACTCAGATTTCGAATTTAGAGCGCAACCAGACACCATTTAGTTGCAGCTAAGCGAAACAAGTAGTTATTCTAGATTGGCCACATTTTATGAATTCAAAGTGAATCTATTTGCACGATTCTACCTGTTAGCACTGACTAACACGACTGTTGGCAGGAATTGCAAAAATGGGTTGCGACTAGAACTAGAATTGCATGTCCTTATCGGAAAGATGCTATCTGGAGGCTTATCAATAATTGCACTTGCAAATTAAATTCTAATTGTGCAATCTAACGCAAAAGCGCACGAAAACAAGCAATTTTCTCTTATTGCAGAAGGGATAACATTAATGAAATGATGGGAAATGAAAAGAAAAGTTTTTTCTGCAATCGTGCTCATCGCGCATTGTTTAATCAATAATCTAATATGTGTGTTGTGCAAAATATGGAATATTCCATCAATGGCAGAGTCACTGCAAATAATTGTTTTGAAAATAGTTTCATCTTACATCATGCGCACCTACGAGTGACAGGATAATTAATGTTCCTATAAATATTTCTTCTACAAACTATTGTTCAAGTCATCGTGCTCTTGGCTTATATAGTGTATATATATATCCAACAATGTCCACTTTATATTTATCTACTTATCTGAGGATTGAGATAAGCGAACAGATATAGAAAGTAAACAAATATGATCACAACAAGTCCATGCCAGGTGTTTTGCGAATACCTGACAAGCGTCTTCTCTTCCTTTCACCCGCTAGAGGAACGTCGCAATTTCTTTGTTTTATGCGATCGCTAGTGGATGGCGGTTAAGGACCTGGAGAGCTTTCTGAGCTAGAATTTCGTAGTCTATGCGAGACGACGTAGTTGGAACTTCGGTGATTATGCAAATTGCCAGTTTTCACACGATGACCACAGAACTGCGAACTCCGCTGACGGCTACAGGGACACAAATAACAACGGAAGGCGGAGGAGACAGAAAATAAAGCCAGGATTCAGATCCTTTGCGGCGGCGCATTGCTTGCTATCAGAGGCGGTGGCGGTGGCAGCCACAACCAGGCATCGATTACTAGCAGGACATGTTTCTTATGTCAAGAACTCGCTTTCAGAGGAGTCTATGAGTTGTTTGTTCTATATCAGGAGTTAACTTTGAACGCATATTGGCCGAGGACAATTATCTAATCAACCAAATTACCTCCAATGACATTTTAATCCAATGCCTCAATTGCGTACGTTTAGTGGAGGTCTAGAACAAGTTGAACAAATATTTGCCTCCTCTCATGTGGCTAGGATTAGAAAGTGGGAATTTGGCACGCGATAGCATCTCATATGTTGCTCCTTTGCGCAACTATCATTGATCAGAGCCGACATCTATAATACAATTTAGAAACCGTCTACAAAAGAGTGACACAACGTTTGCAAATCAAGCGATGACATCATACAAGTTCAGTTGATACTTTAGACCTATTTACGGAACAGGGCCATGACAAATGTGTAGAATGCACTTCAAGTAAGGACTTACCTGTTGGTTGGGTTGCTGTTCTGGAAAGACCAATACTCTGCTCTCCTGTTGGTCCTGGAGGGCGCTCACTCATCGTGGTCATATTCTAGTTTATTCAATCACACCGCAATCAAGGTTTTCCTTGTCTGCACCTTGTTTTCACTTTACGTATAGCTTGCGCTTGTTTTCGACATTTTCCTTACATGAGAGGACAGATTACTACTCCGAGTTGCGCTAGAACAACGAGGATCAATGTCAATTCGCAGGATCCCTTCCAGCTACGCACTCCAGCTTCCGTCCATCCTCCAACGCGCATGCTTATCAGGCGCCATTGCAATCAACATCCACGTTCTTTAATTATAATAATTTAATTGCAAAGAATTAGAATAGAATCATTACATAACCAGCACTGCTTGCATGTATTTCCGCAACACAATTACATGAGACACAAAAGATGATTGGTTTACTTAAGTTTAGGTATTGCTGCTATTTCATATCTCCTTAGGTTCCGAAAGAATGTTCCACATACGCCGGATGTTCTGGCGCTGAATTGCTGCAAAACGAGAAGCGCACTAAGTTAGTGATCGCAATCAAGTGACTTGTAGCAAAGTTCATCTAGGTTCGCAGTGGGAAAGCGCGATCTAAACAGCAGCTAGAAACGCGACTTGCTGTACTTACACAAAACTGAGAACACGGTGTTTCGCCAGCAAATGCATATCACCCAGCTTACGCCATCATCTTCTTGAGGAAGGCTATAAAATATTAACAAGTGCGTCAACTACGGTGTCGTGCGCGTCTATGTTAGACATGGTGGCGATGCGCAAACCGGCGACTTACGATCGTAGGGGATGAAGCCTTCGTCGTCCTCCTTGTCCATGCAATCAGCCAGCAGCTCTTCGACCTGCGCGTCCTCCAGCCGCTCTCCTAGCGACAGGAGCGTGTGTGACAATTCGGCGGCCATCATCATGCCGTTCTCCTCTTTGTCGTACAGCTTCAGGCACTCGAGGAAGTCCTCGTAGCAGCCGCAGTTCTTCTCCTTTTTCACCTGCGCGAAGATGGGCAAGAACTCGTCGATCTTCAGCTTCTTCTCATCTGAAACCAGTGCGTCAGTCGGCTGGCCAGCACGCGCCAACTTGGCGCCGATCTTACTCTTCTTCTTGGTCCCGCCCAGCTTCTCGATGTCCGCCACGGTCGGGTTGAGGTTGAGGGCGCGCAGGGCATCGCCTAGATTCACGGCGTCGATGGTACCGACGCCCTCAAAGTCGTAGATGTCGAAGACGAAGTTGGCCCCTGTCAGCGAGAATGAAATGCAATACGGCCGCCTGGATCCCACTCCGTTTGTCCCAATTCGAATGAGTTCCGAAAATACACTAGGCTGGTCGGAGCTACAGTTATTTTTAAATCTTTATCGTATTACGTGGCACCCCACCTCGCACCCGTTTCCTTTCCTACGACATTTCTCACGATCTGATTAACTTTCAGCCTCTTCCGCCTGCGCTCCTCACCATATATGAACAGGGTATTTATAGAGCTTTACCGTCTGTTTAACTGCAAATTTAACTCGCCCAGGAATAATCACGTTTCACGTCATGGCTTAACAAATAGCTGACCAATGGAATTCGGAATTAATCTCTGGTCATTTTAAAAGTTTACTTACTTTCGACATCTCTGGCAGGAAGGTCAGCCTGCAACCGTAATGTCTCAATTAGATTTTCACGTAACTGTGCCCAACTTTGTCAGTCAGGCTTACCATTTGACGAATTGGGTTTGATGAGCGATGTCTACGAAAGCGAAAAGAGTCTGCTTGCTTTCTTGCGCACTTTGACCAGAAGTGGGGCTCGGACTAATCCACACCGCAGCTTTTATATTACCAGATGGCGCTGTCCGTGGACAAGTCCCGAAACCGAATTCTAACTTTGGCCAGGAAAATTGTACCGCTGCTCGGACCAGTCTCCCCACTCTACAGCATCCCGGTGGAAATGCGAAAAACTCACTGGCACTGGGCACTGGGCATTGAGCTTAGTTAGTGCTTGAGCGCACCCGAATAGCGACCAATTTGGCAATAACTTTTAATTATTTACGTTTTCTTCCGAAACTACTCTAACTTGCAGAAACTTTTAGCGCATTGGAAATGGAATCAGGTCGGCGAATCGCGAAAATAACTGAGTTATTTTCATTCTGGACGCAAGATGCCCGTCACGTGTTCAAGGCCTGCATTCAATAGCAGCGACTTTATTGATTATCGCAGATAGAGATCTTGTAGAAACGAGTAAATTGCGGAAGGGAAAAAGGAAGCAGCAAAGGGATCGTATTCTAATTGGAAGTCACGTTCGCTGCGTTCACTGCCTCTTCCGTCTTCTTGCCGGCATTGCGGTGCTTGCGGAAGTTGAAGAACTTGAAGCTGAAGCCCCACTTCTTCTTCTTGGCGGTGCTGCAGAGACTCGACTTCTTGCGCGCGGCTGGCGCGTCTTCGTCGCCTCCGCCGCACTTGGCGACCATTGCTGCTGACCCACAGTCGGCGCTCAGTTCGATGGTCTCCATCAGTTGCTCGTTGGGCTCTGCGGCTGCCATCAGCAAGTCTTCTTCGAGGTCATCCTCCGCAGGCAGCGGACACTCCTTGGGCTCGACGTCGACCTTCTGGTCGCCCTGCTGCAACTCGATCACCTGAATGACCAGCTCGTTGCTCTCCTCCCACACATCTTGCTTCCGGCGCTGCTCCTCGCTGAGCATGTTATTCAGCGCCTTCTTGGAGTTCATCACCAGATCGGTGACGCGCAGTTTCTTCTCGACGCCCTTGGATGGCTTCGCGGTGACCAGTTGCGCTTGCTGCTGCTGCTGTTGGTGGTGGTGATGGTCTTCCAAGTGTTTCGGCGGCGGACTGTCCCCGATGCCCAGGTTGGCGCTCTGCTTCGCAGCGGGCTCGGTATTGGACGCGTCGACAGCGCACTTGTCAGTGCTGATTTGACTCAGATTGTGGATAAGGTTCTCCAGCTCGGCGTTGTCGGCGAACGCCACCAGATTGGGCGGCTTCGCGTCGGCAATGTCCATAGCGGTCTCGAGGATGTCGTTCAGAATGTTGTTGGCCATTTGGTCTTTGGCGCTCTGCGCGAAGGGATCCCCAATGCGGTCCATTTGGCCATCGAGATGGTGTGTCGCCTCCACGGGCATTTCCTTGCAGAACGATGCCATTCCACTTGCGGCGGAGACCTCGGATGCCATACTCAGTGGCACGTAAAATGCGCAAAGATTGACAGAAATAAAAGTGACGCACACGCACCGGGTCAACCAGTCGAAACAAAACGTCGCCAACCAGATATGTGGTCGTAGATGTGTAGGTTGACTGCCCCTATTGGGCCAGTTCGCATTGTTGGCTCATTCATGTCATCTAATGTCGCATGACATGCGCTTTTAGTTGGCCCGGGCGGAATTCAATCAAATTTTGTATAGTTTTTGTGCATCACCCTCTCTCACCATCCTCACTCATCTCTTAAGTCACCTCTCGCCAACACTCGCTGAGATAATGTGTCGAGTACTATGAACGAGCGCAATGGGCTGGCAAACGAGCGCATTTCGACGTCGCATCCAGCGAATTTCTACTCGCACAGGTCCAGCCCTTCAAATTCGCCGCCCACCAGCGGGCAGCCGTGCCCGAAAAACCCATCCCTCGACATAGACCCACCGGACCACTTTGCCGAATTGTGCGCTTTGTTAGAGAATCCACAGCACTTCCAGGCGCTCTCGAATGATTCCTGCGCATCGTCACACCTCGATCACGATGTGTCCGGATTGCACTTCGAGGTGGAAATCGACGAGTCCCTACAGGAGCTCATCAACTGGTCGAACGACCAGAAGAAGCGGAAGCCGGCGCAGAGTAAACTCATGCAGCCATTGGACGTGATTATCATGCCAGAGGACGAGTCCAAGCAGACGATTGTCTCGCTGGGCGTCGAAGAGGTGTCCCAGCTCATCAGCATTGTGAATTCGAAGGGCAGTCGCAACCGGGCGAGCATGATCAGCAAGGAGAACAAGGAGAGCTTCAATCAGGTGAAGCATTCGCAGCACGGTTCGCCGCGCCTGATTCTGCCGAGGAATCTGGCAAACGACCCCGTTCTGAGACTGTATGCGGGCTGCGACAGCACCGAGGACGAGGAGCGCTCGCACACGGACGACGCCTACCGCCGGAACATCATCCCCAACAACACGCAGCAGGTCTACACCACGCCCAAGCACACCATAGCCGACATCAAAGCCAAGTTGCCCTGTATGAGCAAGAGTCGCACGTCCTCGGTGGTGCCGGGCACTGAGAAACCAGGCACCGCCTGCCTCTGCCAGCACTGCGGCATGGTGGGCGTCTTGGTCGAGTCGCAGAAGCGGCCAGCCATCCCACATACCCCGAACCCCAAGTTCACCGGCAATACCAACGTGGGCATACCGACGCCCCGACCCCGCAAGACTGCGGACTTGAAGACCAAGTCCAAGAGCGAGACGAACCTTTTGCTGCTGAAGGAGCTCACTACGAAGGTGGCCAGTTTGGAGAGCCGCCTCACCGAGCAGGAGGAGTCCGCTGTAAAGAAGGACTACTTCAAGTTCGTCATCCATCGCCTCATCACGCAGTACGCGACCAAGATCAACGAGCTGAAGGTATCGGCGGCGACCCCGGTCAAACCATCCAACAATATGGCAACTCAGTACACCACCAAGCCGCTGTTGCTGAAGGAGCGCCCGAGGCGGAAGTCCGGCGAGAAGGAGACGCTCGAAAAGTCCAACGACCACCTGGAGCAGTACTTGGCCGATCGCCAGCATCCCAAAAAGCCGGTGCAGATGCGGAAGGCGACACGCAGCACGGACGTGAAGACCGTTCTAATGACCAGCGACGTGAGCGCCCAGCATCTGCCGCACGACGTGAGCGAGGTGGCCGAGAAGGGCAAGATCGGAGTACACGCTGTCAAGGACCTCTGCGACATGGTGTATCACAAGTACTGCCTGAAGAGCAGTCATGCGGCCGGAAATGAGGAGAAGGCGATCCCCGAGGCGCTGCTCAAAGGTGGCGCACCGCCCAGGACGCAGCAGGACCCACCGAAAAGAAGCAACGCAGGAGTGCAGCAGGACCAGGGTCAGCAGTCGATCGGCAGTAGTAAAAATAGATGCGAGACTGGGGCGAAGCACGTGGACGTGGCGTACGTGAGTCCTGCGCTGAAAACCTGGCACGAAGAATCGGAACAGGAATTGATAATGGCGGGCACAAATAAGCTCTATTGTTCGCCAAATGCGACTGTGAGGTCGGCCAGGAACAAATCCCAGGCGAAGCATGCCATCGATGGTGCGGCGTTTGCTGCGGTTTTCCGACCTCCTTTGACCTCCTTTATGTTGCAGAGAAGATCTCCTACCTGCGCTACTTGGCTAAGCGCAAGAAGGTGGACGAGACCGAGCTGTGGAACAACATCCTGGACCAAGCCAAGCGCCACATCAAGTCTAATGATGACACGGTCTCTATTCAGTTGCCCCATCTCCTCAATGGGCCAAAACTGTCCGAGTTGGAGCTGACGCTGACCAAGCTCAATGAAATTGTCAAAGAGTGTCGCAATGTAAAAAAGGTCCCGTCGGGCTTCTCCATGGACAACCAGTATCACTCGTCCGTTGAGTCTTTGGAGCTGTGTGCGAAGACGCGTCGTAATTCTAAACATATATGTTAAATTTATTCAAATTCCATTAAATCATAACTTCCAACATGAGACTTTGGTGTACAAAACGGTTTACATTAATCGCAGTTGTATTGGATCTCATTGCGCAAAATTATTGGTGAGCTCTTGATCCATCGTAACTACTTCATATCACAATTAAATTGATTTTACTCTGGAAAATTTGGTACAGATGCTTGAGCCTAATACCTGGACTTGAATTGAGTTAATTAGTACTAGTAATGCGCCAGATGAAAGGGCGTTAATGCGCCTGGGGCGTTGTACAAGGCAAACGTTTCTGAAACCTTTAAACACTAGATAACCATATGCAAAAGATGCAACAATGACATCCCCATTGGCGGCGAAATCGATAGTCGGAAGGTGCACCCTGCTAGGCCGATAGTTACGTTGATTTTTGGGTTGGCGAAGTGGACATGTTCTGCCGGTTGGGCGAATTGGAATTGCGCCGCTTACTCAGGTACTTCCAGAACCTGCGATCCAGTTGGCGTTCATGCTGCAACAGGACAACTGCCCGCTTCAATGCGACGCGGATAAACTGATGGTCGAGATATGCACCTTAATACGCTGCAAGATTTCCGGTTTGCTGGCAAACGACTTGGGCACATCGTCGAAGGCGTCTTCCTCGCGACTGAACTGCCTCATGAGGTGCTTGCCGCCCGGAAACGTTTCGTAGATCTTGCGCTCGCGCCGCACATTAAAGAACTCCAAGCTGCGAAATCGATTCATTGGCAGAACTACCCCCGCAATAAGCCGCACCGTCACTCACAATTTGGCGCCTCTTGTGGCTGGGATGCGCTCAATATTTGCGTACCTCATGCTGGGACGATTGCGGAAGCGCGTGAAGAAGCCCACGTTGTCGTCCTCCGCTTCGATAATCTTCTGGTAGCTGTCTGACCGCTTGATGAACCTGACGGTGTTCGCTGGACGGGTGCATCCGATGGCATTGCAGTTGGGGTTGCTGGCGTTGGACATCGGATTGCACACCGCAACCATCGTCGCGGCGATGCTGGTGGAAGTACTCGTCGGGAGGGTCGTAGAAGTCGATCGAAGTGATGCTTCCTCCAGGCGTGTACCTAATGCGCTTGAATCTTTCGTCGTGCTGGTGGCGCTTCGACTTGCCACCGGTGAGGGTGGTGCAGGAGTCACGGCAGCAGACAAGCATTCGTCAGCAGCATCGCCAGTTTCGTTGCCCTGCCCACAATGTAATTGACTTTTTATACGTCTTGCGAACTCTACTGCGCGCCCTAGAGACGCCCCTACAACTGGCAACTAGTCTAAGTAGCCGTCTACGCTGTGCACTAAGGTCACCACACATGCGACCACTTCAGGAGTCAGTTACCTGCTCAGGCGACACCGAGGGCTCGGTAGGCGTTGGCGACGCGGATGACGAGGACGTATACGTGTCGGAGAATTCCTCCTCCATCAAGGGCTCCAATGTCCGGCGTGGTAACAGTCCACGGATCGTGGCACTCGTCACCGGCGGCGTCATCAGCAGCTCATCCATCATTAACTCGGTGTCCTCATTGGAGGAGACGGATCCTCCTCCATTCGGCTGTAAATATACGATGGCGATGTCACAGCAAGTATACTCTCCAATGGATCTTACAGAATTGCGATCGTCATATGGCGGCGAGCTCAGCGGGTCCTCCAGTTCTCCGCCACTTGTTGGCGTTCCCCAGATCTCCTCCCCGCTGGTCCCTCCACTTGTTTCCTCCTCTTGCAGATCGTCTCCATTCACGGTTATCTCAGTTTTCAAGTACCTGCAAGTGGACGGAGGAGTAAAGCGGTTTTGCGGGAGAATGGTGAGCGTTACTCTGGCAGTTTCTCCAGGAAAGCCATTTTAGCAGCTACGAAGCTTCCAGCCCGTGCGGTCCACGTCATAAATGCATTGTTGAATCCTTCGTTATCAATTCCAGCGACTTGAGTGGCCTTAGTCTCCGTTTCGTCCGAAGTTTCAGAGTCCTCTTGAGCATCGTTAGTGTCCTCCTCGCTGCCAATCCTTTCCAAGCTGGACACGGTGCCAAAACGGCGCAGCGTCAAATTGGAGCTGTGCAAGGAGTGATAAGGCTGCTCGCCCGTCTCGTTCATCGGCGAATCGTCCGGCGAATTGTCATAGGACTTGCTTAATTCCAATTCAAACGATTTTGTTGGGGTGCATGTGCAATCGCACTCCCTGGAGATTGAGTCCGGTGTAGGCGTCGCGGGCAAAACCGCAATTTGCGGAACAATTGAGAATGGATCCAGATTTGTTACATTCAGGCCCATTAGTCCCATCAACGACCTCCACTCGTCCTCGTCGTCGTCCGGTAGGTCATGGTTTCGATTGCCCACGTGCGTCTTGTACCCGTTAGTCAGAGGTGCGCGTTTCGGATGCGGATTGTAACAGGTTTTATGGCAATTTTTACACATTGACAGTGATGCAGGTACTAAAGGGCTTGACCTAACCGTTACCTTCAAGTAAAGTGGGATTAGCCCTAAAGTTCCTAAAGTTTTCTGAAATAAGACTCACTTGACTTTCAGTGGTGTTCGTGCTCCTCGACGGACTTTCGTCTTCATCCCCTGCAACTATGGGCTCTTCACATCCGCTCTCCGTGCGCGGAATACCCAACGGACCAATTAGCTTCAGCTCCTCGGACCGCCTCTTGATCTGCTCATCACTCCAGAGCACCAGGTCATCCCCCTCCCCGTCAGTGTCTTCCTGATTGTTGTTCAACAAATCGTTATTGTACTGCCCCTTCATCCATTGCTCCAGGTGGATGGCATTACTCTTGCTTGAGCATGAAGACTTCTCCAACTGTTTGCACTTGTGCTCGATCAGTTCATCGAGCTGCTTCCGCGATTCGTTTCCGTTTCCAGTGTCGGCAGCCAGCGGATTGATGGCAGCAGTAAATCGATGGTTGGTAGCCTCCTGCAAATTCAAGTTGGTCATGAACCCGTGCGCCAATCCGTTCCTAGACAATGCCGATGCAAACTTTCGATCTCGAGGAGAGAGCGTGAGCCTCAGAAAGAGTTAGAGTTAGAGAGAAAGCGAAATAGAGAGAGGAATGAGTAGACGACTGTCAGCTACGGAATAATGATTTATTTCAAACGTAAAGTCGTACATTTGTTAACAATCAGGACGTTCAGTACTCGGATGAGAAATAGCGAAGCACACTGAATGAACACACTTAGCCAGGTCGGGTCAGGTCCGGTCCTCACCGTTAGTTTCGATTGTCATCAAGTGAATTGGAATTTGAGCGCGTCTTAGGCTGGGCCTCAATGGGTCTCAAAGTATCCGTTCAAATTGAACTCGTACTCGAACGTGACGATGTCCCACGGCTCCTGCTCGTCGAACTCGCAATACTTGGCCACGTCGAGCATATCGTCGGTGTTTGCATCGGCATTGTCAGACCTACTAGAAGCGGTATGCCGCAGGGCATCGCAACATTCGCCACCGCCTCCTTCAGCGGCGCACCTCGTCGGCGAGGTGGACGCCGAGTTGAAGTGCGAGGTGAACGCCAGCGACAGCCGACCAGAGCTGCAGCTCGGGCTGATATTCGCCGAGGGCGTATCGGGCGTTAGGAATTGCTGTTGCAGGAGGTGCGGCATGGCTTCGCCGCAACCGCCCCCGCCGCCGCCACCGCCGCCCCCGGCAGCTTCCACCTCGTCGCCGGGTTCCTCCACCTGCGGCGGCGGCGGCGGACGCGCCTGCACCCTGCGCAGACAAGACTTGCTCGGCGAATCGGTGGACCCGCTAAGACGCACCTGTTGCAGATGCTGATGGCGCTGCAGGTGGGAGCGCGATAGGGACTCGGCCGATTGGAGCGTGGCTACCGAAGACGACTTCATCGGCTGGCAATCGGGCGACTCTGCGGGACTGCTCAGCGTGCTCCCATCCGTCCCGGATGTGCTGATGTGGACGCTGCATGAGCAAGAGAAAGGGCCACATTAGCACCCTTGTACCTAGAGTATCTACGGAGCTATGGCCACCATAACTAACTAGAGCCCTACAAAGGCTACTCTGAATACGTCTAATTGGCGATGTCCCAGCTCCAGGTGGAAGGAAAACAATCTAAGCCTTCTAGTCATTATTTATTCTAGTTTATTACAAACAAACAACGGTACGACGAGCAGACGTCTGAAATTAGCCTACGATCCATGCTATTCTGCAACTACTAGCACGCCGACGACGGTTCTGGTTCACTGAATTTTAGTTGTATACCTGCCAGGATCCGTGGACATTCTCCCTCTCATCGCTTTAAACGTTATTAGAGCCAGTCATTAATTGCACGCTTGTCTGGCGATGCGTGCAAATGATTTCGGTAATTGCTAATTCAACTTACATCTGCCGCTGCAGCAAATTCTGCCACACGGCCTTCAGCTCCACGGTCGGGGTCCGCAAAATAATGCACCTTCTGCTGGGGTTCTTCCTCGGGGTCCTGCTCAGGTCGGGGCCGCAGTGCACGGTTGGGCTGCTCGCCGCCGTTCTCGCTGCCCCATCCCCAGGCTCCACCACAATGCGGAATTCGTTCTCTGAACAGAATAATTCGTCATTATTCGGTGGGCGGCGAACCGCAGGGAACGCAGGATACCTTTTTTCCGAACGTTGAAAAACATATCCGTAATGTGCGCTAACGGCAGGGGGTCCTCGAGAATGAAGAGCACGCGATCGCGGGACACTTTGGCAAAGAGAAGGATATCACTGAAGAGCAGCGCCCAGTACTGGCGCATGGTGCGACCTTCGACGCGTGATAAATCGCCACCGAAAATCCACTGTCGCCCAGGCTTGCTTAGCACAAACGGCTGAAAGATCAGCAATGATCATCGATTGGTTCGGGATTACCAGGCAGCTGCTGCCAGGTCTACCTTGCACTTGGTGAACACCAGACGTGTTTCCAGGTCTTGCACGGAGAGCAAAGGCCTCCCCTCGCCTACGGGCTCCATGAGGCCCGCCTGCGACGTCATCTCCCTGTAATGTACCTAGAGGCAAATGCAGCTAGTGACCCTAGGGGCAGAGGAGCTACCGCATGCGCACCTGTAAATCGTGCACGATGTGATTGACAATATTGTACTCTTCGGTTTGATTCGTTTTGGTGTTTGTTAGGACGACGTTGAACAGCTTGAGGATCTCGCGATAGTGCTCGAGCGGTTTGTGGATGAAGGAGGTGAGGTCGGGTCTGCGCCTCGGAATCGCCGGCGACGCAATGAACCGAAGGAACTCCTGACCCCGCATCAGGTTCGCCAGCACGCAGTCGGCCTTCTTAATTCCTGAGCAATAGCGTTTATAGGCCGCCGCCATTTCGTTCACCTTCGCCGCGTACACCTTGATCACGCTGCCGCTGTGGTAGTCGCCGTCCACCTGGATGAGGTGGTCGATGACTTCCTCAGATATCCGCAGCAACTGCAATCACCACACTGATGAGGCACGGGCGGCAGCGCGCCTTCGAGGCGGAAGTACCTCTTCGCAGTTCTGAAAGAGCGTGCGATGGTCCTGCTGGCCGATGAGGTCTCTGCGCTCAAGCAATGCGTGCACATATCGCGCGACCGCAAACTGCATAGAAGTGGCGTACTGCTGCTCCCTAGCGATGATCTGGTACAGGGCCTTTCTGCGGGCGTCATCCCAACTGTTCGTTGGTCTCTAAATCAAACACCAGCACGTGGAAATTTTAAATAAGCGATGGTCGCTGACTGGTCGCAGCAGTTTTATGCAAAACAAACAGTTTATTAAAATAAATCAATAGAAGCAGTGTCGTGTAAACAAAAAATTGTGCAATGCAATATAAATAACAATGTGGTACAATACTTAGCGATAACAATGCGATCGAGAAAACAATGGCATGAAGTGACGAATAGATACTTAAACGGTACAGGCGGCGGTTACAAACTAAAAAATACGTCCGAGACCTTGGGGTCCTGATCTCGGATCGCTTACACAACTAATAATGCCCACGAATTGAGGGACTGCGCTTACAAACGATGAAACATACTTAGATAAATAAAAACAGTTACTAGGTCGAGGTGGTTGAAGACTGGCCAGTGGAAAATTCGTTGGTGAGGTCACTAGGGTGGCGGAGGAGGGTGGCAACTACACAATGATACCGCTACCAACCTCGGAGCTGAACGTGACCTGCGGCAAATGCAGCTTTTTGCGGCTGTACTCGACGCTGGCCGTGTTCGTGGAGCACACGGTGGACGGACGACGAGGGGTGGCGGTGCTCGCCGGTGCCAGCGGCGCCGCCACCGAGCTGAGCGAAGAGGCGACCAGCGGCAACCCCGTCATGCTGCCGCTGTCGAAGGTGGCTCGCTCCAGGCGCTCCAGGCGCTCGACGGCGATGCTGCTCTGGCTGTGGCCATGCTGACCACCGCCGGCCAGACCCGATAGGGCCACCACGCGCATCGTCGTCCTCTCCGCGTGCGTGGGGAGCGCGCCGTTCCGGTTCGGGTCGCGCCGGAAGATCTCCAGCGTCAGTTGATTGCCCAACGATCTGCGGCGTGTAAGAGACCTGTCCTTAGAGTCCGCATGTCGGGCGAGGACATCGCCTTACCGTATCACGTTGAGGATGTCCACCTCGGGCATTACGACCACGTTGTGTTTCTCGACGAAGATGAGGTAGTCGCCCGGCTGCAGGCCGGCCTTGTCCGCGGGCAAATGGCGTTCGACGCGCTCGATGCGCGGGGGATGTGTCCACACCACGCTGAACCCGAAGCCGCCCTTCGAGGTCCGTCGCAGCACCTTGGTCATCGTGAACGGCGTGCGGCCGTTGGTCTTGTTGCCGGAGGCCTTACGCTGGGCGAGCGCCGGCGCCGCTTCGGGCCCTTCCACCGGGTCGAGCTCGAGGTAGCGCAGGAAGAGGTTCTCGTCCGCCGACTTCTGCTGCTCGCTGAGCGCCGCCTTGCCGCGCCGGAACTCATTGCCGTCGATGTGCTCTTCGGCGATCAGCTCGTCGATGCTGGTGTGCTGTGTCTCGATCATGGTGTGCCCGTGGTGGTCCTTCTCCTCTCTGTCGTTGTTATTGCTGTTCAGGATGCCTGCGGCTTGGCGCACAGTTGCGCACCATTGCGGAAGCAACTTGAACGTGCCGGTAATGTTCTGCTAGCAGAACCAATGACCATATTGTTAGATGAATAGTTGTTGCTACGACGCGGAGAAAACCCATTTACCTCTTTTAGGGCATCTTTCACTGCGAATGATGCGCAACCCAGAAACTCGCTGCGCCTGAAATAAGTAGACGCAGAAGAAAACCTATTGGTCATTAAATCTATCGGATATCCGATGATTCGCAGTCAGTCGGTCGAAGGTGCACGCAAGTGGGAGTGGAGAAAGGCGAAGGAAAGCAGCAAGGACACGCGCTCCGAATCCGGGTCACTGGCAAATGCACCTTGCTGTGCTAACTCCAACTGACTTACTGACCCCCATTAGAGAGAATCAATGCTCTTGACCCACCCCATTGGAAAGGGGCCTTCCCTGCATCTCGCTCGCTTACCCATGGGCCGGCGAAGAAATTAAGCGACGATTACGTAATGAGGCGACGTCATTCAAGATCAAATCGCAAGGAGGACGCACAATCGGATTACGATGAGGGTGTTTCAGCTGAGCAGGGTGGTAGCAATGTATTGCGGCACTTGTCCGCGAATGGCTAATTGTCAGAAGAGTCTGCTATTAGCAGCTTCAACTGCTCGCTGCAGTTGCAGAAATACGATTGCGATCTGCGTCCGAATCGGGGCCAACTAATCGCGCGATCACGTCTGCCTGATAAGGGTACCAACTGCGACGCGACGTCATAATCTACGGTGCGGCGGCATTGATTTGCCCTCAGACGCAGTGGCTGGCGTCGCCGCCGTTTGCAACTGAGGCGGCAAATTGCGTCGCCACCGCGACTCACTTCCCGGTCCCGGTTCCTGCACGCGGGGCGCATCGACGCGAGCTGAGGCGGCAATAGTCCATGGTCCTGCCGCCAAGTGCCGCCATCGGGCAGCGATCGATGGGGTGCTGGAAACGCAAGCGCGCTGCCCGCCATCCGCCTTCGGAGATGCGCCAGAAGTCGGGAGGGCTGTGGGACAATCGGTACCTGGTCATCCGATCGCGATGCCAGACCTCGACGTAGAGCACCTTGAAGTGGACGTCGTCCGGCTGCAACGGCACACGAAACGTGTGCGCGAAGGACGGCGCCCTCGATTCCGGTTGTACGGCTGTCCGTTGCAACGTTCCCCTGTGCTTCCTCCTGCCGTCGATGTGTCGCTCGCTTAACGCCACCTGGAATTGAAGGAGAGCCGTGTGCACGAATCGATTGCCGAGTGAGTTATTCATATGCAAATCGCGCGGCGCGCCGCATCTTCGAGCAAACCGGCGGCGGCGGCGGCGGCGGCCGCAGGACTCGCCCGAAAGGGCCACTCGCAGCCCCTACGCGGCCCTACGCGCTAAGCGCAAACTGGCACATCTGGCGCGCGACAGGAGCGCTCGCATTCCGGGGCTTGTCAGCGGCAATTAGCTGGAATTATCAGCCTGAGCCTGTCGCTGCCAACCGCATCCTTCACGCCTGTGGACGTATCTCCCGAAATAAATCTCCCCTCTGTCCCGCTCGCTGCTGCCCACCCTCAATTTGCCGAATGAACCTGCTAACCGGATGGCATTCACCAATCGAGACAAGTACCGCGGCAGATGGCAGCCAAGAAGTTGGCTGAAGCTCACCTTAATGTAGGCATTGACCGGATGCCCATTGTGCCTCCGCAGGTCGGCGCATTTAAGCACTGTAAAGATGGAAGCAGTTAAATATCGGTATCGACAGAGCAGCCACTTTCGTTCTACCGGTGACGGTAAGCGCGTCCTCGTTGGAGCGCAGCTCCAGGTCGATGGTGCCCCTGGCCTCAATTTCGCGACACTTGGACGTGGACGCAGAAGAAGAGTTGGCTGAGCAGAAGGTAGCTGGACTGGCGACCACATAGGTGCAATCAGTCGAGTCCAAGGACAGGTCAATGCTCTCCCGTTTCTGGCGCTTCTGGCGGATGCACTTCTGCCGTTTCAG
Organism: Labidoglobus nevermanni; assembly: GCA_025447835.1. NCBI lineage: Eukaryota > Metazoa > Arthropoda > Insecta > Coleoptera > Staphylinidae > Labidoglobus > Labidoglobus nevermanni. The sequence continues at coordinate 58,177 of JAOEHK010010987.1, forward strand.
CTTGGAGGTGGCGTCTTCGTTGTCCGAGAGCGACGTCTCCTCGCTGGAGGGTCGCTTTCGGCTCGCTGGCACATCGACACAGCGCTCATTGAACGTGCCCTCCAGATTGATCATCGTCTGCTCGTCCCCGGCTGTGGACTTGGCCGCCGAGGACTCCGTTGCGGAGCTGCGGAAGCCCGAATCGGTGGAGGTCGTCGTGATGCTGCTGCTGCTCGTATTGGTCACGTCCTCGACCTGCTGGCGCAGCTGTTGCTGCTGCTTCTCCTCGTTGACCAAGTTCTCCTCCTTGCTGCGATTGCGCTCGTTGTCGGCGCCGCAGTCGCTCGTCGTCTCGAGGATGGCGTCGACGATCTGGTCCAAGGAGAGGTCGTTGATGAAGCTGGAATCGTCATTGGTGGTGGTAGTGCTGGTACTGGCCCTGGTCGCACCGAATCGGCGATCGAGGAAGCGCCGGACTAGATTAGGTGACTGGGCCTTCTTCGGCCGGTATCCAGGCAGCCTGCGCTGCAGCTCCTCCGGGGACGCAATCAGCGAGATGCGTTTGAGAAAGTCGTTGACATGGTCCATCTTCAGCGGTTGGGAGGTGAGGGGAGCTGCCGTGGGTGGCGAGTAGTCGATCGCGTACGTTGGCAAAGTGGGCGCATATCTTTTCGGTCCCGGCACCCCCATGGAGCAGCCACATTCGCCATCAGCCTGGTCCTTTGCCCTCAGCGGCAGGAATGAGCCCTCAATGTGCGAATCGACCGCCTCGAACGCCTTGAAGCAGTGCGAGTGATCAAACTGCGGCTCTTCAAGACAGCCCTTCTTTTTCTTCTTCTTCTTCTTCGGCGGCGGCGTGTACAATGCCTTCGGGGTCAGATTGCTCAGGTCGCGGAAGGCGTCCTGCTGGAAGACCTCGTCCTTGATCGGCGTCGACGTGTACTGGTTCTCCTTGTCCAGCTCCAGACCGAAACTGCTCCGCTTGCACCCTGTCGATGCGCGTCTATGAGGGCGGGTGTGGTGGCCAGTGGACGATTGCCTCCGCTTCTGTTTCTGCGCGCTGCTCGTCCTGGCGGCTCCTGGCGTAGTACAGACGCTGCTCGCCGAGCGGCGCGTCGCGTCCTGATCCTGGAACGCGTCGCGTTTCGCCGTCCACTTCAACATCCTGCCTCTGTAACGCACACAACCAAAGGACCAATTTCTATAGTGCGCGTATGTAACGTCTTGCCGTCCGAAATAAATTACTCGTCAAAGAACCTAATGGCTTTTGTATGGCGCAACATGCCACGCCAGACAATTTCCAAGTTATTTATTGATTTTATTAGCACTTCCGGTTGATGTCCTCGGCCTCCCGCAATAGTAAATACTGCCTCGACGAAGACAGGGGCGGCGAGGTCGCTGCCTGCGATGAAAATCGGCAGCGGAAGTGATGCAGGTGCAAACGGTAATAGCTTCTAATATCAAACATATCAGGTGGGTGGGCAGAAAGGACCTAACAACACGGCTACCTAAACTATGACTGAAGATGGAAGAATGCCATATGGAACGAGCACCACAAGCCGTTGTATTTGCATAGCATTTCAATAAATTAAGTGACACGAAGGCAACGGAAACGTGCGGAAGTGTGACGCCGGTCGGGTGAGTGATGGGATCGAGACGCACCACATCGGACGTCAGCTGGAAGAAACGCTTTCCCATATGGGACACTCTCAGGCTGCCTGCTTTCCCATTGTTCGGGTGTACCTGCCTTCCTTTCTTCCCCTTGCGCAGGCCCGAAAGACGAGACCCCTTCGTAACGGCCCGTTTGGGAATGTGCTCCGGGGTGACTTTTGGGCGCCTCGTTTGCTAAGGGTCATCGCGCGAAGATGCGGCCCAACAATAAATCCAATTCGAACGACAGTTAGACTGGAAAGTCGTTTGTGACTGGCGACTCTAAATGGGAATGTAATGAGGTGGGGTGCCTGCTCAGCAATCAAGGCGCGAATTAGGCAGATTAGACGTCTTCAACGGAACGCCGTCTCATCGTGCGTCTTAATCTCCTCTCGTCGCCGCCGCCGACGAACGACGACGTTTTTAAATGCAAATGTGTCGCACTTAATCTCCCCGACAAAGCCACCAGCCTGCGGCATTCATTCGGTCGGTTCACGTGGTCGCGAAGACGCCAGCGAAGACGGCGCACGTGCCAGTCCCGAGGCAATGAAAGGAACCCCGGTCAGGAGGACGAGAGGAGCGCATCATTCCTTCATCAGCGCCATCAAGCATCGTCCTGCGAATCATCGACTCGCCGCGACTCGTCGAACATCTGTTTCCGTAAGGCGGCCCGCAAGAATGGGACGGAAAGGTGGACGGCGACTGAATGCCTACATCCCCATCCACCTTCTCCACAGCATCTCAGTTCCTTTATAGGCGCGCCCGCCTCGCTCCCATTCATACCTGCTGCGAATCGCGATGGGACGAGAGGACAATGGGTGATCTAATTCTAAATGCCTCCGGCTCCCAGTCCATTCTCACGCGCTGGCGAACGTTACGTTACATTACTAGCTCTCCTACCTCTACCTCGTAAGGAGAGTTGTCTAAGGCCGCAAATGAATGCCCATCATTGGGAGTGAAGTAGATGAGGAAGGACAATGAAAGGCCATGAAAAGCCACGCGATCGACATATTAACGCCATTTGATTGTCGGTGTTATTTTGCACGTGATTACATTCGAAGCAAAGCACCCCGCATGATACACATGGGCTACCCCAAAACTTTCCGCTCGACTGACCATTTTCTGCAAGGGCAAACGAATTGAATTGCAGTTGACGCAATGACACCGCACTTTTTATGTTTCTGTAATCGAATCACTTCAACTATTCATTTGCAATTGCATCCCTAAACTAGATTTCTATTTCCTATCACTTTGGTCTGCAGTCGTTTGTCCTTCCGCTTCAAACGTCCACGTTAGCAAGTGATGAATATTTATTGCTCGCTGAGGTGTGCTGCAGTTGGCTGTTATCTGGGCATGAAGGGTAAACCACCCGCCAGTCAAGCTGATTGCAGATGCAAAGGAGCGCAATCGCACGCACTTTACTTGTTCGGCGATCCCACGATAGCGCACCCTGCAGATGCAGAATTTTAATTAAGCTGTACTTGGAACGCAATTACACCCTCCGAGCCGTTATGTTTGTGCACGTCAAGCATATCCATGCTGCACGTAACGGTCTCATGCAAAGAGGCGAATTTTGGCGCGCAAACACGTTACGCGTCCACCTCATAGTGGTTGCATTGGCATTCCTCCAGCCTCCTACTGACCCAAGGTTCTTGAACGTCTGCACCGCAGAGAGCAATAGCAACAGCAACAGCAAAGGAGAAAAGCAATTGTGAGACGGGAAGTTTGGAAGCAACACAATGATTACAGGCAGTAATTGCTGCCCACTGCCTATGACATAATATGATATCGCTTAATCTTCCGCTTACATTCATTCTTTGAATGGCCGACGGCGTCCGCCTGAGGTATGCCCAGTTGCCAAAAGTAAACGAACTCAAGAGGTGCGTTAGAATGGTGAGAAATAAAGACTGGGCATTGTGTGCGCTTTCTGCTTCGCTGACTTTCACATGTCCGTGACAAGACATTGCAAGGACATCGGCGAGTTTCGCTACGTTAACTACCCTCCTTCTAGGCTCGCTGGAGACATCGATTTCCTCGTCATCCCATTAGTCTACTTCTCATGCCTCATTACGCAAGGAATCGAAAGACAACATTTGATTTTAGCGCCGGCGGGTTGGAAAACAAAATCTGCGATAACTCGGAACACGCCAGAAAAGGCAACATTTGCAGAAGGTTGGAGGCTATTGATTTATTGCATTGCGATCGCGATTGTTCTCGAACTGCATTGTACTACTACTCCATGCAATCCATGCAATATCCATGTGAATGGGATGAGCGCGAGAATTGCGGGAAAATCTTCGAGTTTAATATGGAAATGTAATTTTCCGAGCGCATTTGTTATTCTAATCAGCGGCACTGCGTTGCCCTCCGGTGGACCGCAGATGGACTTACACTAAATACAGCAGAAATACCCACTTTGCTGCGGCGATGGTCTCACGTTCCTCGCAGCATGGTCCGGCACTCACTTGGACGGGCGGCGCGTACAAGGGAGGTGGTGCTTTTGATGGCCGATTGCGCACTTTCGATCCGCACCACGCGAACCGACCGACTGGCCGTGTTGTTGCCGACGATGGTAGCTGCCGATGGCGATGGTAATCACCCTTGCCCATACCTGGCCACCGTGCCTACCACCTTTCCGAACGCCCTGCGAGCGACGAGGACCGCTGTAGGCGCCTCTCTTCGCCAGGTAAGACTTACCTGCGGCCGTTCGTTTGCTGCGTCTGGCAAACTGAGTGTTGGAGTAGTCGCCGAAGGGCGAACTGCGTTCAAGGCTCGAGGCATAAATCTGATGATAATAGGTCGATTGTATGTAGGCTACCCATCTTTAAGACATGCTAGACGACCTCTAGCCTTGTATTATTTCAACTTTTGAACATTGCTATTTCTAAACCACAATCTGATATGCATTAATTTCGGAAATTTGAAAGGGCCTGGAGCTCTTCGACAAGTTCGACAATTTTAACTTTTACTGCTGTGCAAGCTAATGCATTGGGCTGTAAATTTACAAGGCTGTGACATGGCCTATCGAACCTTAAGGAGGCGTTCCTTATAGCAATTCCGGAGATGAGAAGTTTCAGTCATAAAAGTTGACTGTGCAGTTGCTTTTTCTGTGCCTCTGTATCTGGGCTGCTACAGCAGTGTCTGAATTTGGGTATTCCTCGTCCATAAACCAACTATTTCTATTTAAGTGCCCTTTCAACTCAATTTGAAAAATTCGTGTCGCATTTGTCTTGTTTTATTGTTTCTGGCGGCACGCGTCGCTCTTTTCCCGGAAAGTTTAATAGCTTTGTACGGCTCCGAATAAGAATAGAGTGCTTGCGAGGAGAAGCGTAAAATTAGAATCCAACCACGAAAGTCCATTGAGTGAGGGGAGTTTTACCTTTAATTGCTGCGGAAGTACTGATTAATTAGGCCAAAAGTACGACTTCCTTCGAAAGTGGACCCGGGCATAGAATGACTCATATCAAATCGTGGGAATGGTTTGCTGGACATCCAAACATTTGCAAGTAAATTCAATTGAAATGAATTAGGAACCGGAAGTAAAAGGAGGCAGATGACGAAAGCAAGCTTTATAGAACTGCACAAAACCACGCGAAACGATAACACTACTACCGAGATGGAGGAAGACGAAGAAGAAGGTGACGATCGCTTACGCATGAATAGAGATGGTGCAGCTTGAGCCAGCATCCATTGAAAAGATGAATGAGGGACGACCTCGTGCGTTCGCTTCTTGGGATCTATGGTCCAGGTGCGTTCTTGCCGATGCATTGATTGGCAAGGCGCCTTTTCAGTTTTGGACCAAAGACAGTTTGGTTCGACTAAAGTCTCATCAAACAAGATGAGGGAAGTATGCTTCGGACGGACAGATCTGGATCGCCATCCCAGTTGCCAATTAGCGCACTCGTTTCGTTGCACAATGCGGAAGGAGAAGATGAAGAACGCTTTGAGAGCGACAGCAGCAGCACCCCTGGCAGCCCCAGCATCAAGTTCCGTTCCTGTTCCTCGTCATTGTCCGCGCGCACCTTGACATTGCGCTCTGATTTCCCCGGAAAGCCGCCTCAGCAGACAATGCCGAATCGAGATCAATAGCGGCGCAACGGTCGGAGGCCAAAGTGTAACAACTTGGGCTTGCTGGCAGAGTCAGATGCGGAATTGCGCGACGTGTGAGAAAAATCGCAGTCGGACCAGTTCCTCGCTTTCCCGCCAGCACAACTTTGCAGACGAGACTCGAGAGGCTAACGAGTCTCTGGTCCTCTCAGGAGGGCTGGCGAACATTGTAGGTGCTCAATCTGTCGCGCAAATAATCAGAAATAAATTTCCGCCGTTCGATTGCAAGAGAAGTTGCAGCAGATAGGACGAGGAAGAATCGCATTGAACTTGATGATGATGATCGTGGCGCCACATGTTCTGAATTGCACCGTTAATGAATGCGTTCATTGTGCGGAACCCTTCGGCTTCTGATTCCATATCGCCTCGGTTTCGCATCGAATCGCACATCAACTCGCATCAATTCGCAACCACATCAGAGGACTTGTAATCGGCCTGCACTTTCAACCTTACCGCTCCGCTGGTTCGATGGGCAATGCAATGGTAAACACATGTTGAATTAGTTGCAGCGCATTCTAATTAATTTATTGAGCGCTGCAATTAGGCGTAATCGCAACAGGGCGCATCTGGTATCGGCGCAATATGCTTCCCAATACGCCATCCTCCCTTTCTGCAGATGGCGCATATAACATTGACCAAATGAATTGTACATATTTGCTAATTAAAACTGCATTTCCATGTTGATTACTTGCACATTTGCTAATTCCATGTCAAATAATTTGATGGAAATTCAATTTCACTCATATTGCGCCCCCGCTAGATAACTTTAGACCTTTCTATTTACTTTCAAAGTTGGTATTGATTCTGAATGTGATCTCAGCTGCTCATCAATTCGCGTCCCATTCGAGCGTTTGATGTGAATAAACACGTGCAGTTAAATTTGACGTAATTAAACGTGTTAAATAATGCTGCCAGACAAATGGATCGTGTTTACACGCACCTCGCTTGCGCCACAATTAGTCGCTGGAGAATGATTAGGACAGCAATGAAGCCGGCCATTTATCACTGCTTTTGCATCCATTTGTTATCGCTGACAGTGCAGAAATAGCGTGGCAAGGAGGTCTGGTTACCCCGAATTCGCAATGAGAGGAAGTGATTAAAAACCGCACGCAAATGGAGCGCATCGCAGACATTTTTCTCTTCTCGGCTGGCGCCAGGCGAAGGCCGAAGGTAAGCAAGTCCCTGTCCCGGGTTCGCACGTCTTGGACGTGCTCGCTGGTGCCTGAAGGAAGCTCGTAAATAACGCGATGGCAACGCGTAAATCATCGAAAATAACCGCGCGAGCGTAAAGCAGGAATTTGTCTGCGAAATTCGTTTATTGCGCGCTTTTTGCTGCTGATGCATCAAACAAAACTACACGATTTCGGAGAAGCGGAGGCTGCTGCGTTTGATGTCTTCTCGCGCGTTGCACTCGTGACAGCCGCAAAGCTTGTCCGCTCGCCGGAAAGCTTGTTGCGCTCCTGCGCTCCTCCGGCCGCCCGCAAATTGCGGATTTCGCCGACGAAACCAGCGCGGAGAGGAAAAAGTGAATGACGTGCGTGTTTGAAAGCTACGATGACGATGATCTGGCGTTAAAATGTATCAGTTACAGCCCAAATATCAATTGGGAGCGGAGGCTGCAGCCGCTCCGATGACAGTTACAGATGTGGCGTTTAACTGCATGGGAGTGCGCACATCCCGTTGCGTGGCATTGCTGGCATCTTCGCCATGCCTGGATGCTGCGGTCCGCGACGGCATGACGGCTGGCTGTGCGCCGCAATTAGCCGCAGACGAAAGGAATGCGTTGATTCGATTGCGGACGGTTTGCCCGACCATTGCTATGCTGGTATCAAGCTGCAAGGAGTTGCCTCCCTGCCCGATTGATGCTGGTCGGGGGTGAATGCCAGACAGGTGTCTGCCTGTTTGTCTGCCGGCTGCGCACACTTTCAGCATCAACAACAAGCGCCATTTCATTGCAACCGCACGCGCCCATGAGGGCGCCTTTGCCACTATTGTGGTGGTCCTAATGCCAGCTAATGAAGTGCGCACTGCTAGTCAATAACAGCGATTGAATGTGCTAACCGAATTGCTGCGGTCAGGGTTCGAATGCGGGTCGGGTCCACTGCATTCCGACATTCCACCGTTCAACGGCGAACCACATCATTGAGATCAGCCCCAAAGGATGGACTAAAGAGGAAACCACTTGCCCTGCAATACAATTTATAGTTTGCCAACTTTGCAGCACGTTTTAGCAATTAATTCCACTCGTTAACACGACTTCCTCTGGGCCATGTGGAAGTGTTGTGTAAATTAGTGGATTGGGGGCGGGGGTGCCTTTCATTTCGTACAATTAACGCACGTGGAGTCAGCATAATTCCACGATGAATTATCGCTCGGCTTTCAAGATGCCCTTCGCCACCCACCCGGCTTGTGGCAACCCCCATTACTCTCGTAGGCTTCAGTTGTGAAGAGCGCGATGACAGGACATGAGCCTTTGAATAATTTCGTCAATGGGCCACGTGGTCTTACCATTAATAGAGGACAGGGCACTTAAGGTGCATGCCCTTCGTTGGCCCATCCATGTGATGGTCGCAGGTGGCGATTTTCAAGTCGGAGCGTAAACTTTATTACCCATTCCGTTTATTTAATAAAGTTAATATCAGTGTTAGCGTCTTTCTGCTAACTTATTCATTCATTCATGTTCTTATGGGCTCAAAGGCTGTGCTAGAATAAGATGTGCTTTGACCGCAAATAAATATTCAGCGACAAATAGATAAGAGAGATACAATGTCGAGATAATTTATTTACGGATGCGTTTTATGAGGTTTTATTTTCAGAACGACTACAGGTACAAACAGGTTTGTGGTGAGTTATGAATCCTTAAATCTGGCAGATATTACTGCCTTTAGGAAAGTGCAAGGTACAAAGAGCAGTCTTGATATTTGCGGATATAAACTATAGATTATGATTCGTCCTGGAACTGGTACCAAACAATTGACGTGAGATTTACCCTTTTCATATCCCTGCAATCCTACATCCTTTGGATCACTCATAGGACAGCCGTTTTTGTCTTGTTCCTTCCCGTTACACAATAAGATAACGAATGAGGCCTTAAGGTCTCAAAAAAAATTGATTAAAAACCTGATTATGAAATAGGTTCCGGAATGGGAACGTGATGATGATTTTCAAATTGCAAAAAATGGAATCGAGGGAGGGAGTCATGCTGGGAATTAATTTGCAGCAGTTTCAAAACTAATTGCATTGATTTCCCAATGGTGAATGCAAACAATTAGTTTTTGACTGTTTCATTATCCTCGCCAAACTCGCAATAAGGGTTGTTTTTGGAGGAGCTCTTTTACTGCTTGATATTCTCACTTGATTTCTCTTGAGGAAGTCTGCGTGGACGCTCAAAACGGAAGTAAAACGAGGGCGCCGTTTATCTCATTAGAGGCAATTACCAGCGCCATAATTCACTGCAGACTTGGGCGTCTTTGCGGTCTCTGACGATGTGGGCAAGTGGCAGAGAGACACCAGCAGTAGAGACGCTACTGCTCAGCAGAATCCTCGGCCGGAGCCGCCTCCGACGGCCCCTTTTTCATCTGAGCGCCTAAATTAAGTCGTCGCCGCCGCTTTGTCTCAGCCACGAGAGATTTTCCTCCAATCGGCGCCGGAAAAGGCGATCGCTCCCAAGTGCTCCTGGTCCGCCCGCGCAGCTGCGGCTGAGCGAGGGTGTCCCCGGCAAAGATTATTAGATTAGCGATCAGAGTGAATGCGTAAACATCGCATTAATATTCATTGGCCACGAGTCGCGTCAACAACTGCGGCTGCTGCTAATTGCTGGTTAATCGACCTCCTAGTGGCATGTGACTGGATTGCGCACGTGTGGACGGCGGCCAAGTGACTTAACCGGGTACCAAAACCGTAATTAACTCATGCTGGGATTCACTGAGGACCTCTCCGGCGCACCGTTCGTCGCCAATCCGCACGGATTGCACAAGGGCATTACGCTCACCGCGAATACCCGCGACTTTAGCGTGTGCGGACTGCTGAAGAACCACCTGGACCCCGCAGGTGCTTCGGTGAGGAAACACTTTGCGGCGCCGCTAGACGATGTCGGCAGTAAGTCGACTGACCAATCAACCACAGCCAATCTGATTCGGCGATTGCAGGCGTGACTGCGACGATGAGGAGCGCTGAACAGAAGAAGCCGCGCCGCAACCGCACCACGTTCACCACGTCGCAGTTGAGCGCGCTGGAGAAGGTGTTCGAGAGGACGCACTACCCGGACGCGTTCGTGCGCGAGGACCTGGCCGCCAAGGTGAGCCTGTCGGAGGCGCGCGTCCAGGTGTGGTTCCAGAACCGGCGCGCCAAGTTCCGCCGCAACGAGCGCTCCTCCACCGCACCGGGGAGGACAGCGGTAGCAGTAGCAGCAAAGACCGACTCCGTCGGTAGTTACCAGCCACCACCGGGGGCCTCCTCCGAGTTGCCGCCATTCGTGATGGCGCCGTGGAAGTTCGGAGTATGCCAGCACCGAGAGGACAGCCAGATGTTCGCCCACCAGGGACAGGGACACCACTTCTTATCCAGCAGCCCCTTCAACTGCGCCCCGCCGCCGCCACCGCCGCCCCCAACCGGCTTTGCCTACATGAACTCCGCCAGTGCCCGCTTCCATCACCACCATCACCATCATCATCACCTTTAGCCGCAATAAACCAATGTGTATTTTAAACATTGTATAAAGGCGAGGACACGTGTCTACAGGTCGCTGTTGAGAATGAAGCGATTGCCCTCCGAGTGCTTGCCGGAGTACTTGTACTTGCACTTCGAGTAGGCGCCTGCAAAGGAAGCCCCAGGGCTTAGGAACGGCCGGTGGCCGAAGGTCGAGCTCACCCTTATGCTCCTCTGGTCGCCGCATGTGGCGAGGCAGAGGGCTGTAGAAGGAGGGGGGCGGACTGTCCTCCAGCGTGCTGCTGCGGCTATCGCCTCCGCCGCCAGCGTCGTAATCCGCTTTTGGCCGGACCACCTTCATAAAGTGGCCACGCGTTGCGGCAGTGTGCCTCTCCTGAGGTGTGATACGCGATGAATCGAGGAACTCCAGCTGGGGTAAGCGATTCAGAACGTAGTACCTGCGCAAATATTTGAGGATCATGTAGACAAGTGGCGCTCCTCACTTACCGATACCTCTCGTAGTCGACGTCGTCGTTCTCAATGTCCGATAGTTGATTCGGACATGCCTTGTTGCCCAAGAGGCTGAGGAAGGTCAAGGCGGGCAAAGAATGGGCTAGCTTATCCATTAATAATTCGATGTCGTTTAGCTGTAACCGTTCGCCTGTTTCATCGTGGCACACCCGCTGGCCGGACTCACCAGATTCTTATTCAGCGAAAGTGTATGCAATTGCGGCAGATACGGAATGATGATGGAGTCGCTGAGCTGATTGTTGTCCAGGACGAGCTCCCTCAGGTAGATGAAGCGCTCCAGGCCGCGAGTCGTGACCAGATCGTTGTAGCTTAGGTCCACGCTATGCACCTTCTCGCTGTAGAGCTTCGCGATGACTTCCGGAAGCTTGCTGCAGCGGTGGCCGCTATAACATAACTAGTATATTGTTCTGATCAATATATGCTGGATCGGAAAGCTCCTGGTGGCTGCAGAAGATGATTGGATTGCATCTGGGATAAATTAGAGCATTGCACTCACTAAACACTATTCCCTTGGATACCCGGATGTAATGCGCGTTCTAGTTCATTAGCCTCCAGGCTCCCATTTCTTTGACAGTTCTTCTCTGCGTTCAAGTATCCCAGGTGTCTCCTCTGTTACTGATTTAGGAACCAAGCAAAGTTGGTCCAGTGGCTTAACACTGATTGCGCCTCTATTGAATGAAAGTTTGCAGCAAAGAGATGGACAAAGTGCGGGCCGGAGGCAAGTCAGGCGAGTCATAATTTAATCAAACGCTACCCATCAATACTTACGCGCTTATTTGCAAAGTGCACACTGGTGCTCAGAAAGTTGGTCTCCCAGGAGACGGGCGCATCAGCACTTGGCGTGCTCGCGTTTGCGTTTCGTTGACGAAAAGACATTGAGGACGAATTATCCTGGTTTAACAGCGCTGGACAAATTCACGCACAATATTCCGACTTACTGCGTCCGCGTCCACTGCTCCTGACGCCTTCATTACGCAGTGTGATAATGCAGTTGCGGAATGCAAACTTGCGCGTATCAGTGACATTTAGCTTGGCTTTATTTAGGCGCGACGACTCTGAACTCGCTGCCGATACGCACTGGGATGTGACATGGCGCTATCTCCAGATTAGCGCTGATAACTTGAGCTTCACTCAGACCTCCATCGACCTGCTCAGCTCAACGTTAATTGTCATTTGTAACACGACTCTGACTAACAACCTCATCGGGATAGGGCGGGAAAGGGCTACAATTTGCGGTTTTCCGGTTTCATCAGTAATTTGAGGAGAAAATTCATTACAATGCAATGGACAAATATGGAATTGAAGGATCATTTTTATTTATCCGATAGTCAGACTTCATCTCTAAATTCCTGCTAGTTCCTGTAGAAAATGAGGAAATGTGCGATAACATCATCGGCACGTTTTGGGTGGCGCAATTTGGACCTAAAGTTGCAGCCCACTCGGACATCAGTGTGAGTTTGGAAGTACATATTACAAAGCGTTTAAATTTTGAAGTATAAACGTACATTTATTTACATCTTATTGTGTTCATGTTACATTCAGCTTTGCTGACGGATAGGAGATCCGATATGCACATAAACAGTAGTATTGAACAATCTTCAAACCTCGCTAACAAACATGAAAAACTTCCTCCACTCCTCTAGAGCTTTCACAATCATATTCTACAGTTATTCGACAGACTCCTTGGAGACATTGCCTAGCAACAGGCCATGAAAAATGCATTTCCCAATTTGCAGTCTATTTCCACCTTGTACATTCACACGCACGACCTGGTCTTGGTCGTTTTGACCTCCGCATTGGTGGGAACTTTTTCCCTAAAGTTGCCGATGGCCCTAGCACAATCTCGTCGATGTCCATCTTGTGGTTGGCCATGCGGGCAGCTGCTGCAGACTGTTGCCGCAGGGGAGGATGGCGGTTACCATTCCGCCTTCGGGTGCAGGTGTTGCTCCGATGCAGGATTGCGCTGTCCATTCCACCAACGCCTGTAGGCTGGGCAGTAGAGGACCTGGTGGACGGTAGCGAACAATGGGACTTACTTGTGAGTGGCAGGGTCATCCGGGAGCGGCCTTCGTCGGTGGTGGCGCGTCGCATCCGCGGCAAGCAGGAGATGACGCCGAAGAAATGCGCGAATCCCTGTCGGAAGCGATTGTTCATGTAGCAGTAGATGATCGGGGTGTAGCAAGCGTGCGACATGGCCAACGAGTGCACGGCGAACCAGTAGTAGGTCTGAAGTTCCCGAGATATGTCCAACTCGAGGCACTGTAACAACGCGAAAATGACCCATGCGAGCACGAAGGAAAAGAGCTCGCTGGGGCACTGCCAGGGCGTACCCAGTAAATGTTGAATGGCAGCCAGCAGACTGTGTAGACCAACACGACCGTGAACATCATTTTAATCATCTGGAGCAGAAGAAGCACAAATGAGTGCGTGAATGTTTAATTAGCGGCAAGGGCTGAATTCAGGCTCGTTTCGCATTTTCTAGTGGCTGCCTTGAACATTTCAACGTCATTTAATTAACATTACGATACAACTCACTGGCTCGATGCTTGATGTTAGAAGCAATTTGTGTTATAGATAGAAATATTCATGATGGTGCGCAATTGTCTTTTATTTAGGGGCGACTCGTAAAAGTTCATGCAACGTCAAACAAATATTGGCAAGTTTCGTAACGGCCAGCGCAATTTCAGCGAAGACCATTAATGTTTAATGCTCATCGTCTCATCATCCATCTCGCTTTGTAGCTGCTAATGCGAAACGAAGGCACTCAATATTTGCGCTCATTTTATTGCACTTTGTTTGGATGAAATTTGCGGAGATTTACTAATTCGAATCCTAATTTTAAATGCCCATTTGCGTCACTTTCACACGTATAGCAAGTGCTTCTCGGTTTGCACTAAACTTGCATTTGGATCGGGGAATTATAGGATCGCGGCATTGTTTATTGCAGCAACATCCTTGAATCCTGCATGGAATTCAAACAATCTCATAGATTTTATCGAGTTGCCATTTTATTGAGCTAATGTCCCAAGCAAACCGTAGCTACAAAACTTCCAAGTTATACTTATATGCGATGATTATTTATCACGCAGTAAATTGAATTTATTATCAACCACAATGGATCGGCGCTCGAGATGAGGTGGCGTGATCATTTCTCATTTTATTATTGTTCCATGGCGCGGAAATGAAATGAGATTTAATGTTTTTCACCATGATTTTTACCGAATTTTCCGCCTCGTTCAGCTAGAAGTCAAGGGATGATACCTAAATCGTTTATGATGTTTGCATATGTAGCCGGGCTCGGAATAAATCCGATTTTTAATCCACTTTTTGTGCTCTCGCAGATTGATCACTCTGTTAGTTATGTTTGTGCCTTTTCGAGCCTGCCCAAGCGTAAAATTAATTGATGCCTCCTATGTTTGCATGAAAAGCGCAATATTTTCGCGCCGCGGAGCATTTTTCATGCGATTTTTTATTGACAGCAAGCAGAAATAGCGAAACTGTGAAAATCGCTCAGATTTGTCATTCCATTGCGTAAAGAAAATATTCAACGATGAATGCATTACGATTGTGTGAAAACAGTTTGGCACGAAACGTAAATATTTTCGAAATTCTGTAGGCGCTCGCAGACATTAAGCATTCGTCGGATCGCAGGGAAATTGAGCTGCGAATCAGTGTTTTCATGATCTTTTTCACTCGTCAATTCAATTCACTCATCGTAATGTGACATTAGTTGAGTATTTACGATACTTTTCTTTGGATAGGATTTGGTGTAGTGCTAACGTCGTTAGACGCCATACCAATGTGCTGGGTTCAATTCCCAACAAAGAAAGAAATTTTCAGCGTGTTATTAGACCGATAATGTCCTTAGACTATTGGCAACAACTTCTTAAGAGAGAAGAATTGGAGGATAAGAACCTTTCGCTTGGATCTCGCAATGCGGCGATCGCGAGAGTTCTCCGCCTCGCCGGGGATGCGATGGCACCAGATGACGACGCCGATGCTGGTGTAGGTGAAGAGCAGCACGGCGACGGGCACGACAAACTGCAGCAGCAGGAGGTAGCGGCTGTAGTGGGCAGCGGCGTCGGCACCGCCGGCGCTCCAGGCCTCCTGGCAGACGAACTTGTCGCACACCTGGTACCAGAGCTCGGGCTGCACCAGCTCGGAGACGACGTAGGTGGGCAGCACCGCGACGCCGGCGAAGACCCACACGGCGGCGATGACGGCGGCGCTGGCGCGCTTCGAGAGACGCGGCTTCAGTGGCCACATGATCGCCACGTAGCGGTCGACGCTGATGGCCACCAGCGTGTAGGCGCTCACCAGCACCGCCACCGTCTGCACGTAGCTGATGACGGGGCAGAGGAAGCCGTAGAACGGCCAGTGGTACTCCACCTGCGAGATGGACGTCAGCGGCACGCAGAGCAGCGTGATGAGCAGGTCCCCCACGGCGAGGTTGGCGATGAAGTAGTTGGTCACCGTGCGCATCCGCGGCGTGCCGAACACCACGCAGCAGACGACGCCGTTGCCCACGAGCGACGCGGCGAAGACGAGCGCGTAGACGGCGTAGACGAGCAGCCGGAAGCACTCGCTGGTGATGTCGGCGATCGAGTACGCGCAGACGGTCTCGTTGACCGCCACCTCGCTCCAGTTCGCCGCCGGCAGCAGCAGCAGCATCGTCTCGTTGCGCATCTTGCCAAGTGCGTCGGCAGCGGCGCCGGCGGCGCTCTCTCACATCTCGCAACGCGCTCGTCCGTCCCGCTCGGTGGACTGCGGCGCGCCGAAAGGACCACAAGGATACCACCTGCCAGGACACGCCGGCGCGATGCGCGCTGCGTTGGTAGGATGGTAGCTGCATCCATCGATCTCTCGATCGATCAATGCTTGCCTTGTTTGTTGCTTCTAGGCCCGCAGCTTTGTAAGTTCCAGTCTAATGCCGAAAGTGAGAGCAAAGGCAACAAACGCGCTCCCGATCCTTTGTTTTCCTTCCATTATTCTTGACCGATCTGTTTAGATGAAATAATCAAGGCTATGCCAGCCTTGGAACCAACTACTTTTGTCATAAACATCTCAATTAATTAGCATTGGGTCCGCTGGATGCCATTTCACTTTATTTGTTTCAAATTGCTACATCTCAATTTCTTGTCGTGATTGTCGTAATTAGAATTCAGAATAAAAACAAACTCCACGTTAATATTGCATATAACAATGAGTTCGAGTTACTGTTTTGCGATAAAATTGCAGCGAAAAGCATGTCGAAATCAATGTTGGCGCATATCGGATTGCCACATTTTCTAGGTAAAAGCAATTCATGTAGCAGTTTGGCACGCATTGCTGACTGGCCCAAAGTCGAGTCAGTTAACTAGGGTCATAGGCAGCGTGCCGAAGCGAGCGAGGAAGCTGTTATCCCGGCGATAGGTGCAGCAACAGGCGGAAGGCATGAGGAAGAAGTCGGCAGCCGGCTGGCCGCCGTCCGACACCGACACCAGCTTGCGATAGATGAACTTCTGCTTGCAGAAGGTCACGTACCCATTGGGCTGGCTGCCGAAGAGGTCGCACGGCTTCCCGCCCCTGCAACACAGAGTCAGCTACACCTTCAGTTAGCGAGGGCTGGCAGAGAGGACGTACGCAATGCACGTCTCGACGCGGACGCCCTGGACGAAGCCGTCGCGCGTCCCTTGGTTGACGATGTACTTCCACTTGCGGCTCTTGGTCTGGCCGGCCTTCGGGTACACCGTCTTCTCTATGGCGCCGCAGAGGAAGGCCTCCTGCGGGTCCCCGATGCGCTGCGCGATCTCCAGGGGCTCGTCCAGGCCGAAGAGGACGCTGCTGTCGGCCTTGCTGCGGCCGAGCACGTCGCGCAGCAGCTTGTACGGGTACCCGGCAATCTCCTCGCAGAAGGTACCCCCGGCGGCGCACTCGGGGGCCGCGTCGATGCGCGCCATGGGCTCAAACTCGCGCGAGTCCGGGAAGACGATGTCGTGCGCATCCTCGACCTCGTCCTCGCCGTCCGGCAGCACGATGCGTATGCGTTTCCGGCTCGCTGCGGGTAAGGACACGTTGCCCACCTGCGCGGCTTCGTCGGCGGCCTCCTCGTGGGGTCGGGCGCCTGCTGTCTGAATGCATGTGGCGAGCACCTGAACGTAGGCGATTAGGCGAGAGCCTCAAGGCGAGTCACTTTTGCCTGCCTACCAGAATGCTGCTGAAGGCCACTATCGCCACCACCTCCGCGTCGCGTCCGTCTGGCCTCCCACGCTGTCCTCGCCGTCGTCGCCGTCGCTGCTGCTGCTGCTGCTGGTGCTGGCACTCGCCGATCTCGCTCGCTCTCGCCGCTGGCCTCCGCTGCGTCATCAAGGTGCACCACGTTGGACACTCTTGCGCTCTTTTCGCGTCGTCGCTGCTCTCGCTGACTGACTGGCTCTTTGCCTACTTTTACATTCTCAGGCGAGCGAAGAGAAATGCGGCGTTTTTAGCGCGAGCGCCCACAGATGACCGCAGCACGAGGATCTCATCGAGATGCTGCGCAACATGCTCTCCAAGGCGCCGTCTGCAACGTGCGGCCAATTAGGCTAGCCCCCTAAGCAACAGCGCATATCGGACGCTCATTAGTTTGACCGGTTGACTGATAAGCGCGCTAATCGCGCAATCTAATGAGCTTCGCCGCTGTTGTAGTTGTTGCTGTTGTTGTTGTGCATGAGCGACATGAACAAAGGCGATTCATCATCGATCAGCGAGTCAGTCGGTGATTGAGAGTCATTCGCGCTCATTGCTCGCCGCCGCGCATCGCACTCCGATTCGCGATGATTGCCTGAGTGCCCAAATGGCCCCTAGATAGGACGCGCAAATCTCAGCCGTATTGCCATCGAATCGAATCGTCTCGGTGCGCGAGATCAGACAGACGCAAGGCCATCAGTGCGGACACTTGTTGCGTCATAATCATGTCCGGATGCTGCACTCTGTCGCTGACCAAGTGCGCTTGGTTGCTGGCCTGCCTGCTATCGCTGCACGTAAGACTCATGCCATCATCATTCATCTGCATTCAGTCACTTGTTGCAGCTGCTGCGTGTCTCGCATCAATTACGCGCGCTCAACTTTATTGCTATTTTATGAGGCAATTACATCAGCGTGCGGAAACAACCGGAAACAATGATTTTCCCAATGACGCATTTGCGTTTGATTTAATTTGCCGCAATTTCGCGAAAACTTATTCGCAGAGGAATCTTTGATTTGATGAGGCTCTTTGATTTCGATCCAGACACTGCCGTCGGCCAGTGGAGATGCGTCGACGAAGCGATCGCGTGCAGACGGGACAATCGTATTTCCGGATGGGATGAGCAGACGCGTGGCGGGCGGGCGGAACTGCCAGTCGCACTTCTGCGAGGACGTCGACGACTATCCGCACGCGGCCATCGAGAAGATGATCAATCGCAATGCGTTCCTGCGGGCGTACCTCGGCGCGGACGTGGGGCCCGAGATCGAGATCAGCGATCGATCGCAGTTCGACGAGGGCAGCGAGCAGACGCTCTGCGATTCGAGGGTGGAGGCGCGATATCCGCGCGCTGGCATCAACACCAACAACACCAAGCGGATCATCGTCAACACGGACGGCTACAAGCAGCTGGTGATGACCGAGGTGTGCAAGTGAGTAGCGGAATGAGGGACCCAATGGACCGCGACTGACTGCGCATTGCAGCACCAACTCCAAGTGCAAGTTCAAGGAGAACTTTCCGAACGACTACGAGGCGAGCTGCAAGCAGAAGTACATTCGCCGGCGTCTCGTCTCGCTGGACGAGGCCTCCAGCCAGGAGCCCTTCGTCGACGTCTACGACATTCCCTGCTGCTGCGTCTGTTCGATCAAGAAGCTGACGAAGAAGTAGGAGTGCGCCCAATTTGCAAATAAAGTTGAAAAGCGCATTTCTTCGTAATACCTACCACTGCCACTTCCAACCGCGCTGCACTCCTGAAGAGGTCGTCAGGCTCAGGCAATTAGGAAACTCGTTAGGGAATAGTGCGCGCACACCTTGCACCGAACCGCATTGCAACTGAAAACATGCCGAGCAACGTGATATTGTTTAGCAACAATTCGCAAACAAGTCTCGACGTACGTTCAGCTACAATGTGCCCATTACATTCGTCAATTTCAAACCAATTACCATACCTTCTCTTTCTGGACTCATTCGAGTTAATGACAGTGAATAAAATCAATTTCCGGTTCTGAATTGGCCGATGTACAAACTTCATTTCAATTCGGTGAAAGTGCTCAAGTTTTTCAGCATTACTTTCTGGGTATGACGTGAAATTAACGTCGTTTGACGTTCCTCCTCAGATCTTTTTTTGGAGAAATTAAAAGCACTTTCTAAGTGTAATTATACGTTCCTTAATCGACGGGAGTTCGTTGATTCGGTCGAATATAGGCAAAATGTATGCTCATGCATGCAGTCGCCATTAAATCAGTTTTCTGAGCCTGTCCCTGCACTTGTTTGAACAATCGGTAATCGTCGGAACTTTGTAATTAATCCATGGAACAACGTGGGACAAGAGTTGGAATGGTGGAGACACTGCATGGGAAAATATCTAATTTAAGTTAACGTGAGTATGTAATTTGAGTTTGGCATTGATTTCGCAGCGACGTACATTAAAGGGTAGGAGTGTGATGGAAATTCCGGGAAAACTTGTTCAAAAGTTAGTCCAAAATCAACGAAGAACGGCAAAACCAGAAAGATCATGTTAGTAACGGACATCTGGCTTGGTGGAAAGCGAGAAAAGATAATTAAAAGATGAAAGATTTTCATCTCAAGCTGTAGGTTTCACTGCGTTAGTACACTCCATTAGTGCAAAGTGCCCATGCAGACAATTGGCACGCTTTGCCAGTAATTTTGGGCGCTGACAGGCGACAGGCATTAATACATCACTTTAGCTAATTCACTACATTATTAAAGCTGTATACTTGCACATTATTCATTGAAATTTTCCCTTTTCGACGTCTTTACAAAACTCTGAAGAGGACTCACCTTTGACTTGTACATTGATAGCTAAAGGACAAATTAGTCAGCAACGATAAAACCGTGGAAAAAATAATGAAAATAATGTTTTCACTTATATTGAGTGGTAACGACAAGAATGCGAGTTTTATTTTCAATTATTATTTTCAAGTTTCTCAGACGTGATTATTACTTTGCATATACAATCGAGGAAAACTGTTATCAAAAGTCGTCAAAATTTCCACTGGTTGCGGTCTAGTTAAGACTTACCTGGTCATTAATCATTTCTCAAAAACAAAACACACGATGATTAATGTTTATTTCAATTTGCGTGGCATACCTCTGATAAGCTGAAAAGGCGAGAGATTTGAATCAATTCCTTATTTGCCTTATTCTTTATCTTAAATTGAATACAAGGAAAGTAATAATATGTTGAATAGTCTTGCACTTTTCGCTGGCGAACAACAATAACCGATAATTTTTATTGAATTAAATTTTGCTGTCGTATTTAAACAATCGACTCGATTTCCAGCTATTCCTAATAATAACATTCTGCCTCATGCAATAGTAGGAAATGCCTATAATTTGAGCACACTTCGTTGTCTAGCGTGACCAAATGGCCTTTTTGCTTCCTTGAAATGAAGACCTGCCTATGCACACGAAAGGAGAAGTTGTGATCCAACAATATACAATCATTTCCTCGAAATTTCTAGTTCAAATGTAATGAAATATAAGCAGAGTGATTTTGAAGGCATAAGAGATGAATTCATACCTTGACCACGACCGCCAAATAGCAGCAAGAAGAGTAGAAAGAGTATAAAGGAATGGTAGCATTATACCTCAGTGCAATAAACATATAAAGGTAATGGCGACGCGAAGAAGTGTGCCAGAAAGTGTTCAGACGCGAAGCCGTGCAGAGACGAAGAAACTTTCCTGGATATCAACATCGTTTTATTAGCAGCAGCAGCAACAACAGCGCTATCAATAACAGATTTAGCCAAACTGCTAAAAACATTTGAAAGTGCGATTGAAATTAACTAAAGTTGCCAATTACCGAGGTGCGCTCGTGTGAATCAAGTGTAGGAAATCAAGAAATCTCTGCACTAATTACATCAATTTGCGTCTAATGAACTCTAATTCGTTTGGGGCATTGAAAGTAGCAGGTTGACGTTGGTAAATGAATGACACTTGCTACCGCATACTTAATTGAGCACGTTCAACTGGGAGATTACTTCTTGCGCTTGTCCCTGAGACTGCTCGGTTACTTTCTCAGCGACAGTGAAAAAGGAGAGATTCAAAGATCAGCACTTGGGCGCTGACATTCGTCTGCTGCCAGATTCAATCCATTTATCCATGGTGCTTTAACTTTGCAATTTTACGGCAACAGAAAACGCTTTGGCGATGATGGTAAGTAATTATCATTACTTCTTCAGACATCAACTAGAGAAGAGCGTGTGAATTTGCTTATAACAGAAAGAAAGAAAATCTGATAAGTCCAGGGAAATTAAGAGCAGTTTCAGAATGAAAGAAAAAGTTGTAAAAAAGTAGTTTCTATGTCGATGAATTGGCGAGCACATTTAGAAAGCAAACGTCGCAACCATAATGAAAACGAAGTCCATCTCTGACGCGCGCAAAGAGAAGATCTTGAGTGAAGGTGTTCCAATTGAGGCGTGAGCTCGCGCAGCATCAGAGACTACGTGATTACGTGCCAAATGTGCTTGAACTTGACTGCCACTCGCTCGGTTTACCAGTATTCCTCATTGCTCTTACAGATACGAAATTGGCTTTTGTTTATTGGGATCTTCTGGACCCAGAATCTGCATGAGGCTCTTTGTGCTCCAGCAACCCCTTTCCAAGCTAGCCAACCATTGCTAAGTCCATTGGATTCCTCCGACAAAGCAGCGATTTCACATCTGAAGCGAGAGGCGGCATTAGAGAAGCAAGGATCCGCCGCAGGCTCTGCAGACTTCTTCCATCAGATCAAGAAGTCGCTCGGCAACACCATCAAGAGCAAGATTGGGCAGCTGGCAAAGAGCTCAGCGGGTGCGAGTGCCTACTTCAGCCATTCGAGTAGTGGGCCGCATGGACAGGAACACGGCTATGGCTCAGGCATAGGTCACGGTCACGGCCCCGTCCACGTGCCCTATTCGCACTACAACCCGCACTACTACGCCCACGACGATGACGACCATCAGCACCTGCACAAACCGTTCGACTTCTGGTCGCTGAAGAAGTCCGTCCTGTACACGCTGTTGCAGGCCGTCAAGGCGATCAAAGGAGGTGTGATTGCCATCAAGGGGCAGCTTATCAAAGGTGGTGGTCATTTGCTTACGGCTAAAGGCAAACTTATCCGCGGCGGAGGTGAGGCGCTAACGACTATCGGCAAAAACATTGCAGCATCGGCGTTCATGTTTGTTCCGGACCCCCACGACGTCGAGCATGGTCACAGCGTCGGACCCGATGTCCACCATGCAGGTACTACCTAGTTCCTTCTTCTCTCAGAGCAAGAACTCAATGTAAACACGCTGCTCAACGATTTCAGAGCACTACGAACATGGGGGGTACTCTGCGGTATCCGGACCTGCGTCTTTGCATGCGGTCGCAGGCGTGAGTGGTCCAAGCGGACCTAGTCCGCACTATGGGGTGCCCAGTGGTCTTGGCACTGGCCCGCCAAGTGGGGGCGGCGGATACTACTACCACAACTCGGTGATTCCAGATGGTACGTAATATTCGTATTTCGGACGCCTTTCATCACATTTGAGCGAATGGCAATGCACGAGTTTGAAAGAGTTACCAATTGAGTGCCTGGTGTGACAGATATGATGGTCGTGTGTGCAAAAAGCGAATCTTGTACACATTTATTACACATTCTAAACGCATAATTGCTACTCGTTCAGCACTCTGCCTTCACTTTCCATCACTGACACAATTTCTACTCGACCATCGACAAACTTGGCGTACTCCTCCTCTTCAATATAAATTCTCCATGGCTCATTTAAGTTTGGATAATGATTCCATTTCGAATCGACTAATATGACCTCTAATGGTAGCAGGCAGACGACAGCCAGAACAACCTGACGGACTAATAATACTCAGGAAAATTCCGAGAGCGGCCACTAGTGACAATGACGTGGACCACGAGCATGCTGGATCCAACGCCTACGACCATAACCATCACCCACACGACGTACAAGACGAGCAGGAGTCTCAGAAAACACCCTCATTTAAACCACTCTCCGATGCAACGGTCCCCAAAATAAAAACCCTTAATGCTGAACCTGAGAAGACACCCGCCGTTCCTAGATCTAAGGTGACACTCTCACAGCAACAAGCCACGCAACTTGAGTCACTTATGGGATACTTGGAGTACATTAGAGAGCAGCGCAACAAAGGTCAGGGAACTAACACGCAACCGACACAAAGTGCGAAGATGCCCAAGGTGCAGAATCTTATGTTTGTTACACCTTACCCTATTGAGGCCATGGTGAAACTACCTGTTGATCCGGTAAATCCTCATGAGGCCCTTCAAGCCCAAACTGCCTCATTACACGAGCATCTGAAGGAGTTACACGAGTTGCAACAATTGCAGCACTTGCAGACTCAAGAACACTTGGGTCAATTATTTGGTGGGTCAAATATTGAATCTCCAACATATATCGAGTTACCAATTAAGGTAGATACCTCAAATATCCTTCATCAGGACCAAACTTTCTCCATCAGTCAGCTACCTCATCTTCCACACCTGCAGCGTGGTCCTCACTTCCCAGAAATGCAAGGACAGGATGACTCCTCAACAAATCCCTTTGTTATCCATTACCCTGACTTTGAAAGTGGTCAGGAGGCCAGAGCAGCGACCAGAAAGCGACATGTTGGCTCCCATTTAAAGCCAAAACGGTTGCAACAAATTCGGCATATGCAACGGCAGTTATTACGTGAAGTGCCCAAATCGAATGCGCCTCCACGTTCCAGGATAAAATCCCCGACTGTGGATATGGTGCGCTCCATCGAGTTCTCACACTGAACAAACGACACGCTGACTTGCCGACTAGATGACTAACGCTGTAACTCGACCAAACGTCATGTTTCAGGACTGTTTAAGTACTCTGGGCATGCACGATGACTTCGCAGCCATCGCCACTTGTGCACTATTCCTTTGGCACATCTCTGATGTCTCATAAAGATCATGTAATCGCTTGGATACAATAACAATTTCGAATTGTCCACATACAGGTTGGAAGGAGCGCGATAGAGATTTCGCCACGTTCGACCCTTACTTTTAGCGCTAGAAGATGTGTTCACCGGCACACAATGAGATTAGGAGCTGATTAGTAGAGGTGAAAAGCTATCAAATGACCAGTAATTGATCGTAAATCTACTTTTGCATACACATATTGCGCAAATATCAAAGTTTAATCTACTTGATATTGTAGTTTTAGGTTGTTACTATTTATTTGTTACAACTTGTAATAAACTTGTTATAATTGTTGCCGGTATTCTGTTTACGGATCAGAGTTGTGGTAATTCTCCGGTATGAAATTCTTCGCATATTAAAATACTTTTCCAATACTAAACTTTAAACTTGCAAACATCTGCAAACTCTACTTATTCACCTTTGGTATTGCTTTCCATATAGGTAATAATTCCGACTATTCTTCCACGTGAATAAATATGGATTATCGTCAGTAGGGCATTTGAAGCTTTCCAAGATTGAATTCATTTTCTGGATATTCTTGCTGCCTATCGGCTCGAGTAGGTTGTTCCAGAGCATATTCGCGCCTAATGCGTGTCCCTTTTGGGAGAAATGGAAGCAGTCATGGGTGATGAACGAGATATCAATGACATGCGTCGATAGACGCGAAGGATTTTCTGGAGCGTTGAAGAACTTCATGAACGGCTGCAAGACGACCGTGAAATCGTCGCGGTTGTTATAGCGACCACTGTGGACCTGACACGAGCACATTACCGCAATTGTCCCAGCACTTCACCAATCACTTACAAGCATTTCCTCGGCTCGCTGATACTCCCTCGTTAAATTGACGATCGTCGCCATTGCGTCGCCTCCGCCTTGATGGAAGCAAGTGCAGAAGAAGCGATGTAAGAGATAGCACATCCACGACCGTTCAATGCGCACACTAACACTGGCGTCTAGCAAGACAATTAAGACACATTACGCATATCAATTAGGTGCCAGTTTCACCTGCAATTTCTCCCAGCACGACTTTGCCAACTCACCCAGCACGGGAATCAGGTTGACAAAGGTGCGCGG
The DNA here is from genome assembly GCA_025447835.1 of Labidoglobus nevermanni. Taxonomy (NCBI): domain Eukaryota; kingdom Metazoa; phylum Arthropoda; class Insecta; order Coleoptera; family Staphylinidae; genus Labidoglobus; species Labidoglobus nevermanni. Next base: position 83,332 of record JAOEHK010010987.1, read on the forward strand.
CAGCTTCTCCTGCAGGTAGTCCAGGGCGCGCATCAGCTTGACAGCATGCTGATAGGGTGAGGCAGCAGACTGGTCGAAGCATTGCGCCGAGCAAAGATCGTTGGCGCCGAAGAACAGCGTGATCATCTTCCAGTCGCTCCCCACGTCAATGCGTGGATCGGCCTTCATCTTCTTCACCAGGATCTTGGCTTGGCGCAGCGCGTCCGCGTCCGCCGACACCGGAAACGCGACGTTCAGTTGGGCGTGCTGCGACAGGAACTCACCGGTGCCGGTCGAGTAGCCCACCAGGTTGCCATTGAACTCCTTGAGGATGTTCGGAAGTGTAAGGTAGTCACGCCAGGTGCCCTGTCCTCCTGAAACGCAGCGGATTGCATTGCTGTTGCAATCAGGGGAGGAGTGCGCTCGTACCGACGCACCAGGACACACCACGGTTCTCGATCATTGTCCCGAACGCGAACTCTTCCAGGGCGCCGTTACCGGCAATCAGCGAATCGCCCATGGCCCCGATCACATCAATGTCACCAGGCCGCAATTCGTGGACGGATGTGGGCTTCCTGGCCGACCTGCCCACCCCGGAACCAGTCCGGTTCGCGCACATGAAACTCATCGAAGTTGGGAAGGTTGCTTGCATTCGCTCGTTCCACATTTTCTGAGGGTACTTGATCACTATGTTGCGGCCCCACTGCTAGAACATTGCTCTTACCACTCTTACCATGTAACGAAACGATCTGTTACCTTGCGACTTTCCCGCATAATTTTTTTAAATGCCTCAGCGTCGAAAATTTGAGCATCGTTGGTGGCACTTAAACTAGACAGAACCAGAACCAGGAAGAGTTGATTCGCTGGCCAGATCATGGTAGTGGTCACTATTTGAACGTCCTGCTGCCGTCGAAACATGAACCACAATAAGAGTGCGAATAATGGCACGAGGTGTGCGTAAGTGCCAATTTGAAATTCGTCGCCGATTTCGACATTGCGATTCCGACGACTTTCAGATAGCCAACGATTTCCTCCTTCATTGTCAATTCAATCAATGAACGAGCAGAAATACAAGTACATACAGCATTGTAAACGAATTTTGCAAGTTTATAGCACCTATCGCTAATTAGCCGCAAGACGCGCAAACCATAAACTTCATCTCTTATTGTGTATTCCTCTTCCTGCTTATGAAATCACCATTGAGGGCTCTCTTGTCAGAATTAATTACATAATCAGTCACTCACTCAACGACAAGTAGTTTTGCAATGTTTCTTCGCAATAGAGTTACGTTAACTCTTAGCACACGCGGTAAAATGACCCTTTTTGAATATCTTCTACAATTCACAACATGTTTATTGTCCTCTTCCTGAAAATCATTTCTAGCATTGTAAACTTAGAGTTTTGTTGAAAAATTAGTCATAAGAGTCAACTGAGTAGTTCTTCGTCTTTCTCTTCGTCCCATTCGTTGGTTCCACTGTCGATCCCACATGCCCTTAATTTCATGGAGCACCTGTCAATCAATAACCGCCCAATTGCCACGCAATGGTTTGGAACTTAGGCGCACTTACGTCCGCATTCAAATAGCAGAAGAATGTCGCAATGAAGATGCCCTGGAGGGCTTCCATTGAGTACGTGACATAAGCGTACACGTCTCCGGCGAAGCAGTCCTCATGATTGACGATATCTCTTTGCGCCGACACAAACAGAGGCACACCGAAGAGGAACAGCAGCAGTACCATTGCTTTAATTGCTCGTCTACAATTTCAACCGTTCCTAATGTTTACTGGTCTAAGGAAAGGGCAAGGTCCCTACCCAGGAAAGTATCTATTTGACGTTCTGCGCACATTCGATACCAGGACTCGCATGATGTCTAGCAGCAGAAGGACATTGATGCTCAAACAAAGATATTTGTACGAATCAGTGATCCATTGGAAACCAACATCGTCCACAAACCAGCATTTCCCAATATGGTACGTTGCCATAAGTACAGCCCAAATAATTGTTGGGATAATTGAGGCAACTGCAACGCGCTTATCATCAGGTTTCTAGTACCCTGGCATTGATAACCGATTATGTAAACGCACCAGCGATCGTCGCGTAAACAATTGTAGGATTTGACTCGCTGCGGAAGGCCCGCACGATGGTCTTGTGGGAATTATTGGCGACCGCGGTCATGCAGGCGAACATCAAGTTCTTTGACCAATTCTCGGCGAACGAAAGCACCCTGCACCAGGCGCTGTCCTGATCCAATATGCTATCGCCCTGAGGCGTGTTGATCGCATCCAGGATGACCGTGCTCTTAGACACCAGTACCAGAATGTTCTTGATAAAAATCGCAATGATGAGGTTGCGATGCAGCACGATGCGCCATTGATTCAGCCGCTTGTAGACGAAGAAGATGACCATCGAGGGCACCATAGCGAACGACGCCACTGCGATGGCAATGATGTGGAAGAAATGTCGCTTCCGGTACAGCAAGGATGAGGAGCAGGGCAGATAGTCAGTTTGCTGCACCCAGCCATTGCTATTGCATTGCTTCGTACTCTCCACTGGGCCAATATCGATGAAACAAGTCAATCGGGTCGCGCACTTTTTACTTACGATTGCAGACGAAATGGTCACCGGATGTCAAGTACAGGGGACACGCTTTCTTCGCCACAGTTCCAGCGAAAGCCTTACCATAGCATGTGTAGCCATCCCACATGGCGGGGCAGAGAAACTCATCACCTAATGCGATCCCGATTAGATTAGCCATTGTAAAATCAACGACAATGCAGTTACTCGGATGGATGTCTTCCTCGGGCTGCGTTCTGCAGCAATCCATAGCGGACTTGGCGCACTGAAACCATTTCGCAAAATACTTGTGTTCCTTGTGTAGAAGGCGAATTTTGGCCAGCATCTGCTCATCTTCATAATCGAATACGATAGCCTTGTTATCGCCATCCTGTACCATACCATAATTCCCAGGCGATCATCATTTCGGGTGAAGCAAGTATGAGAAAACTTACTCGAGCAAAGGGTAAGTGAATGTCATCCATTCGGCACTCCGAAGTGGCAATAATTTGTTGCGAGCGCATCCACCTGGGATTGGCAAAGTGATAACAAGACCAGCCGGTGATCAATTGAAACGCACGCGGCGGATAAGGATCGTGAAATCGATACCGGCAATAATTCGATGATGAACTATTCGCAGGACGCAACGCTAAGATACCTTTACAGTCTGGAACCGCATCTTCCTCACTGGCTAGCTCATTGCAGAGCGCCAACCCGCCGAAGACCAGAGGAGGAATAATAATAAGTAATGCCTGCATCGCGAACAATGCGCACATTGAGTACCTTCCCATTTCGTTTGCTTATCATGCGTTTGCTTATCACAACTCACTCTCTCTCTCTCCCAAATGCTATGAATAGTTACAGGAAGTCAGTTAATAATAGTCTATACATTGTCTAGGTAAAGTCTAGTTTTATGGACAAATCATAGATTTAATATAATCACAATTCCGAGGATAACTGGGCGATATGAACTTTGGCACAGGTTTTACAACACAGCTCCCGAAACGATTCAATTTGGCAATACCGGTGAAGTTGACTTAGGGTACATAACTGTGAAGTGTCCTCCATGCAAAATTGCAGTTTCTTACAACTGCTAGCATCACTACAGCAAGGCCTTTGTTGTTCTGGATAGTCTGGCTTTCCACAACTGTAGTTGAGCACAGTTTCAGCAGAAATTGTATTCTCATTGGACAAGCAATGTAGAGTGCGCGTTTGCACTCCATTTTCAGAACTTGCTGAGCACTCGGTCCAATTTGTGAACTCCCAGTGTCCCGGGCAAGATATGCGCGCACACGGCTGCATTATCGATACTGGAGGAGATCCACATTGGGAAGGTGGCACCATAAAGGCCCAAGGTCTATCGCCCGTTTTGTTAAGCAGTGCTATCGATTGTGGGACGCAATAAATTTCGCGATTCTGTACACCAAGATTTCCGCATGTTGCAGAGCAAGATTCCCATGCGCCAGGGATCCAAACGAAATTACAACTGGAAAGATACGAGTAAGCAACTAATTGCTATTGTGGAGCAGTTGTACCTGAAGTCATTGCAACTCTTCATTTTAGTTGGAGGCCTTGTCACTAACGAACAAAACTTTCTTGGTACAATCTTCTGCGTACCCTTTTCAGCGCATGCTTTTGTCTGAAACATTTTCCCACCTCCGCAGGACTGCGAACAAGAGCCCCAGCCACCAATGATCCATTCGTATTTGGAGTCCTTCAGCGCCCTATGAATCAAGTACTCCATTTCCATTTTCACTCGTAGGGATGTCTTCAACTTCTGCATGTTGTTTAATTCAATCTGAAATGATATGCAATTTAGATGATAATGGATTCTTAAACAGGTAGATCATCTACGAAAAGGACGAGTTCATTGAGCAGAGGTCCTTTGGCGCTGACGTAGATCATTTGAGATGTCCTGTTCGAGGCAGCCTTAAACTCCCTCTTCGCATGAAACCGAAACATGGCACCCTCGATGATGGTCTTGCTGTTGGCACTAAAGTCGTCATTGTCTTGCGCGATAACGTTTTGCAAGACATCCTGATGATCTCGTACATCATTCAGAATCTCCGTATTTCTCTGTTTGCTTTTATCCTTCGATGCCTTCTTCGATGTTTTCCGAGTGAACTCGTTGGGCACTTTCTGAATATTAAACACGTTGCGTTTGCGATCCTTTAGAATCAAGTGCACGTCCTCGAGGATCCTGTGGGGATGCTCGTAATCATTCAATTCGATTTCCAATTCGACCGTTATGTAACGAGCTTGATTATGGAGGACACCAAGTCTGGTAATGGCTATAAATTCAGACATGAGTTGGTCTGTAGCCCTCATGGAAAATAAAGGCATCCACGTACGTTTCTTCAATATCTTGTTGAAAACTTTAGAGACCTTAGTACAGAGCGAATTATTGCCACCGCAAGTTCCACAGCCATCTTCAATTTTGTTCGAGTTTACGACGTTATCGCATCCCATTGCAATACATTTTCCCTGTACACACCTTTTACTATCGAATTCGTATGAACAGAGCGTTCCATCGACAAGATTCTCATTGCTAGTGTAGATCTCATCCGTTTCTTGAGTTTGGCAAATAAATTTGCACTTCAGGTCATCTTAAAGTAAATGGCAGAGAATGAAAAGCAGACAAGGAAGTTAATCATACCTTGTTCACTCTCATATGGCAACCAAGTTAGATTATTGGGCACGTTGAGCAGTTGCGGCATTCGCTTGCACTGCTGGGCACGGAAATCCTTCAACGGATGCTCGCATGATTGCGGATTGCAAATGCGCCAATCCTCATAGGGCCCGAAACATCCCTTGCCTCCGTAAGCTGGCCTGAATAGGGCAAGACCGCAATCAACGCTGGCGAATCGCAAAAGGGCGCGTTTTACTTGGGATTGTCACAAGTGTGCGTGCGAAACTGCATCCCAACACCGCAGCTTCTAGTACATGCTGTCCATAAGCTCCATTTGGACCAACCACCGTCCTGCGGATTGAATTTTAAAGGTTCCAAGTTGATTCGAATATTGCTGTCGCAGAATCCATCGATGCACCACTTGTGCAGGCCGCATTCGGTGCCTTCAAGGGGTGGGCCCTTCTTCGTCTTGCAGACCAGCGGAGAGCTGACGTGACCGCACCATAAATGGGCGCAGGGATCCACGATGTCAAAGGACCGGCAAAGAATGTATCTGCCAGAGGTGAATTGAAGTAAAGACAGTAAGCTAGACCAAAAAGCTTGTTTTGCTACCCTTCGCCGAATTCAGCGCGACATTGTTCATCCATAGAAAACCTGGTCGCCAGCGTGGTATTCAATCCGATGGATCTTTGTGCATCTGGCTCATCCAGCAGGCACTGCCATTGTCTAGAAGGGATTTTATAAGCATTCAAAGAGTAGGCAAGGGATGACACCTCACTGCAGCTTCAGAGCATACTCCGTGCGGCTGCAGTTCGACCACATAAAGTGATGGAAAGTCGCCGAGACCGTGGGCGCCATTACACTCCCCATTCGAGACTCGTCCTTGCAGGTGTTGTTGTTTTTCTCGTCGCCATCGTGGGACAAGCCGAGGCTGCGTGTGGAGTCAATATGAGAAAGGAAAGCAGACAAAGAGCCGAAGGGTTACATGTGCGCCAATTCATGGGCGATGATGAACGCGCTGGTGAGCCCTTCATCGCGAGTGAGCGCGCAGCTGCGCTCCGGATCGCAGACGCCGCCCACGGGCGCATACCCAGAAGGCCCTCCGAGGTCGCGACGCGTCAGCCACAACCCCGCATCATGGGGCTCCTCGTCGTCGCTGTAGGACTGGTACAGCTGGCGATTCCACGCGTTCACGTTCTCCAAGGACCTTTTCGCGTCGCCCGGTTGGATGACGTCCCGTTTATGATAGAAATGCAGCGACTTCACCACAATGTGCATGCTCGCATTCAGGCTGGGGTCCTGGTAGATGGCATTGACGATGTTGAGCAGGGACAGCACGTACGGCTTGACTCTGGCTCGTCCGTGGAATCGCATCACCGAGTCATCTATCACGATGACCATTTCGAGGTACTTTAGCGTGGATGTCTGCCAACTGCCAGGCATGGGCTGTCCTATTCATTCACAAGAAAGTATACTGAGGCATGCTGGAAATTACCACATTCCTTACCCTCAGTACGAGGTGAGGCGTACAAATACCCAAGTTCAGCGGCTTCGACTTGGGGTAACAAGGTGTCCTCCGGAAACTGCGATTTCCTTGTACACTGTTGAGTGTCCTTCATGTCCTCGCTTGTGTCCCCGCATACGTTTGGCCGTAAATCCCCAAACGTGTCACCATCTAAATTGAAGAAGCCATTCAATGTCCCATTCTCTTCGTCTACAACATTTACACCCCATGTTCCGCTAATTCCATCGCGTTTGGTCCTCCCATCGGGAAGTTTGTCCGGCAAGGAATGGTGGCGTGTATCGACGAGATATCCTACGCCTTCCACTTGTAGGTACCCTTCAGCAATGTCCTCGCATAGGGTCAACGCGGCCCAGGAGCTTCCCGGGACATCTTGCACCTCAGAGCTGGACTTTTTGCGGACCGAGGGAGCAAAGCCATAGACGCACTCGGCGTTTAGCGTGCGAAATAACTGCACGTCCAGATCGCCGAAATTTCCATCGAGTTGACGAACGTGGAGATGGATTCGCGATGGAGTAATACGAAGGATTTCCGCTTCAGCTTCCCTTGCTGCGCCGTGCCCTATCTCTTCCGAATTGTTCACAAATGGCACCAAATTCACCTGGTAGCTTTTACCAGAAGAGATGCTAAGAGGGTGCGCATTCGGGTAAAGGATGCAGAGCAATAACGCGAAGTATTTTTTCACGCGCATATTTACGGACAACTGACATCTGGGTGTGAACTAGAACTAAGCGCATTCGTGATGGATTGCACTCCTAATTCAGCGGCAATTAGCGCCAATTAATACATGACTCAGATCGCTTAAACGCTCATCAAGTACACACTTTATTCAATTTCTTTGGTCGGTTAGCAATAACAAATGTAACTAGTTTGTGGAAGCGCTGTTAAACTCTGCTGGCGTAATTGGTCCGCTGGTCGTCGAAGAAATGCGTTCCGGAGGACGAAGAAGAAGCAAGGAGAAGCACAAGAATTGCCATCAGCAACACCTGCAGATATTTAGCGTAAAATCGGCGATGAATTGAGGATGCCCAATTGCCCGTGTTGCAATAGGACGTGTCGCAGCAGATGTTGCAGGCCTTCAGCTTGGTGCGCTCGCCGATGGTCACACACACTGGTTCGCAGCTCCTGGCACATCCGCGCTTCAGCAGCCACAATATCGGCGGCTTGTTCTGCGGCTTGTCCTCCGTTGGCGTGGACATCGTAATCGTTTGCACCTGGTGGTCACAGATCTCTGGGAATCCGGCGGTCGCCTGCGATCGCGCCTCACCTGACAGATGCGGTACTCCTTTGCGCACTTCTCCGCTGTACTGTTTTCTCTAATGTTCAGGCACGTCTCGTCGTCCTGGATCGTGTCGCATTTGTAACAGTAGAAGTCGGACACCTTCTCCGCAGCCGCCTTCGTCCTGTGCTCGCTCTCGGCGCGAGCGAGGGGATGGCGGCCTGTCCAGGGGCAGCCAGAGATAGGGCGTCTTCAAACAAAGTTTGCTGGCTCTTACAGAATGTGGCAGAGATCACGAGAACGGCAATGATTTGAATTTGCGTTGCGTCAGTGGGCACTTTGCACATGCTGAGATCAACTACTGCGCCATATCGCTTAAAACTTTCGTTTTCTCGCCGACAGCACCTGGGGCGACCTCAACTGCGACATGGTCTCGTTTGCATCTGGCGCTCTTCTGCGTTATCGACGTCCAGCGTCGACATGCGTACTGCGAGTAATCGATAAGTCACCAAAATAATCTTCCTCAGCGACCTGCCCAGCATCCTAGCATCACCTGCCAGCGAAAGCAGCTGCAGAATAATCCTTCTTCTTGCAAATTGAATTCATTATGCCAGAGAAACACGTCTTATTCCAGAATAAAGCCATAGAACATTTCCTTCGAAATTGGTAGCTCAAGGAGGGCGTTAATCCTTGAATTATGTTCATGTTCACGTAACATCATGGCAGGGTGAGAGTACATGAGCAAGGACTTACTTCCGAGTCCTTGCCTGCTTGCTATCCTTACTATTTTTATTTGACCTTTCCCTATATCCCTATTCCCGTATATCCATGGAAAATGTCATGAATGGAATTGCAATTAATCTTGAATTGAATTGTCATTGTGGAATTAATTCGTGGTCGTAGTTAACTTGAGCAAATTGCTAATCAAATTGCATGCCTTGAGGCGGCAGTGCTCACTTTGAGATCAGTGAAGCTGCGACAAGTCAATTCAATTATCTCACTTGTGGTGGTAATTACGACCCTAAATCAAGCGATCTAGTAAGATGTACTCTAGCCAGTAAAATGAGGCAACAAAAGGTGAGCATATTGCAGAAAATGAAAAACAAAAGGGACAAGTGCGCGCGCTTCCAGGCTGGCAATATTGAGGGCAGCATCCAACGTTATCGCAGGGATGCGTCCGCACTCGCCTTGAGCAGCGCCTCCGCGATTGTCGCGCATCCTGGGCATCCAGTGTCTCATGCAACGACGTCAATAGCGTGCATCCTGTGATCCTGTTGCTGCAGGAACTCGCGCCTCGTTCAGTCCGGAAAAATGTCCAAACGCTCACGTGCTCATCGCCTACTGTCGCGACCCATTTCCGCAATGGACACCTGCCAACGGTGCAACAAGTGAACACAGCTGGACCACTGCGATCAGAGAGACAATTTGACTTTAAGTCGAGGATTATTGTGCGCGTGCAGCAAAGGAGCGAATCTAGGACCAGGTGAGGAGATCGTAACTTGTTGCTCCTGGTTCTCGTATAAGTAGCGCGCAAGCATTCCAACCGGGATCCAATTTCCATTGCAGATTTATTGCATTTGATAAAAGCGAGGAAAACTACGAGGCGCATGGGGATTGCATCCAGTTTCCATTTTCATTAGCGTCAAACAATGCCCTGTTTGGTTTTAATTAAATGCCAACTCGAGGAGAAATTGTGCGTAAATTGCGCGCATATTTCAATGCAGAAATAATATTTTGCGCATGAAGCAAACTCGCCCAGGCATCTGGATGAAATCTGGACAATAATCTGGATCTCGTTTATTATCTTCAACATCTTAGGATTTAAACCATTGCACATTTTCAACTAATCTCCTCTTTCTCGCTTTGAAATGTCTTTCTTACATTGTTACGCTACTTTTCCGGGTAGGAATCATCAAATTTTAGCACCGACTTTAATGTACTCGTCCGGAAAAGTTTACAACTTTCGAAACTGCAGTCGATTGCCACAATGTAGTGGAATCGTGGTCGACATTGATCAATATTAATTCATCCCTTAATCTGATTCGACATCGAATCGCGCATTATTATTAGGAGCTTCGCCGGAGGGTTTCAGCATTTCATCTGGTCGTGTCCGGCTGTTGCAGGGTGGCAATGCGGAGGTCGAGCGTGCAGCTGGTGGCGCAGACGTCGGAGCCGCTGATCGTGGTGGACGAGGAGGTGGACGGCGAGCGGCGCCCCTCGGAGGCGTCCTCCGACTCCTCGGACTCGCCGTCGTCGCACCTGCAGAACCAGCTGCTGCTGGCGCCGTGGCGCGACATGCGGAAGCTGTCGTTGCCGTCGCCACAGTGTTCCGGGATCACCGCCAGCCAGGTGCGCCGGCTGAGCGAGCGCGGTGAGGCCGGGGGCGGGGGAGGGCCGGGGCCGCGCCAAGCCGAGTTCCTCGCGACGCTGTCTCAGGCACCGGCGCCGACGCCAGGAGGCCGCCGCCACTCGGTGGTCACCATCAGCAAGGTGCCGGCGGCCCTCGTGGGGCGTGGACGGCGCGACAGCGTCGCCGGCGGGCCCCCGAGCACGGCGCCGCGCGGCTCCATCCACAACCTTCAGCTGGACATCATGGACGACATCGTGCAGCGGCGCCGCGCGCACCTGCGCCTCTGGCGCACCCCCAGCGAGAAGGTGTGCGAGGTGCGCGACGACTCGGGCGCGGTGCGCAAGTTCACCAGGTGCGGCAGCCGCCGCTACTCGGACTTTGTCGGCACCGCGCTGGCCCCGATCCCCAGCTGCGCCCGAAGGCGCGCCAGCGAGCTGCCACCACCCCCGCTCGAACGTAAGCCATCACCGCCACCATCAACTCCACCATCACCACCACCACCACCTCCTCCACCGCCGCCGCCGCCGCCGGGCATTGTCTGCTCCGATACTGATCTCGTTTCTCTTCTGTCCCACCTCACCTCCTCGGCGACGGACCTCGACCAGCCGGCGACGGCGACGGCGACGGCGAGCAGTAGCGGCAGAGCGGAGATGACGACCCGACTCGGGTCCAACCGCTCCAGCAGCTTCGACGCGTCCGCCCTGCAGGCGACGACGACGGCGGCGGCCTCCGAGTGGTTCGCCAGGCGGCACCAGCCCAAGGGCACGCACCGGGTCGTGTGGGACGAGAACAGCGGGTCGGTGGTCGACGCGCAGCTCCTCGGCACCGCCATCGAGGAGTTCCTGCGGCGCGACTGCCAGCCCGCCGCTCCCGGCGTCCAGCCACCCCTGGCCAGGCCCCGCCGCTGGTTCGGCGTCGGCGGGGCCGTCACCTGCGACTCCTCGCTCTGCGCCACGCTCAAGGACTTCTTCGTCAAATAGGTGGTAGGCCTACTGCTCAAGGCTGCCTTGAAGCGCCACTCCATGTCCAACCAGACCTATTTCCTGCTCGTTTCAATCAATTAACGTCAATGCTGCTGCTAATTATTGCTCATTAATATCCACACGTCTGAAATGCGGCCAATGCGACAAGCTATTCATTAATATCATTGCAATTTCAATTAAATCATTAAGGAAAGACGAGAATAGGTCCTTTGGAATCATTCGAATTGTAAGGCAAGCAAGGCAACAAGCAATTTCGTGTCAAGTATCCTCGTCGTCGCGATCAATAGCAGAAGAGACGGAAAAGAGGGCACACTTTACTACAATAATTCACAGTGTGTAGATGTACCAATAATAATGTCATTGCATTAACAAATGTCTCGCTGTACCAAGATAGAACAAAGTCCCATTGAATGTCCAGCTTAGAGTGTCAGAGTATTGATGTTCCAAGCACACGTCCAAAGACTCGAATCGATTGAATAATTATTGTTGGTCATCTCTTTCTGTTGTATTCAAAAGTAATTCTCCAGATGTTTGTATACAGCAGTTAGGATTATTGTTGGCAGTTTAACAGCGCTATTGAGGTAATATTTCGCCCTTAAACATGATCCACAACGAGATGAAGAGATATTGCAGTTGTTGGCAGCGAATAATGAATGGACAAAGTTCCACATTCAATCTTTCTACGCCATTAGCTGCTCTATCTTCATTTCCAGGAGCTTTCCTAAATTTCTTTCTTAAATTTCCATGTTTTCCTGTTGTGGAAATGCTGATAATTTAATGTGATTGCTGAGGAAAAGGGTAATTGATTGGGATGTTAGTCATCAATTAAGTGGGTCGTTTCCAATAAACATGTTACAACCCCATGGAGAGTAGCCTTCGATTGGGTTCGTCAATTAATTATTTCATCGCGTGCATTAAAGCATCACTTAGCAGGACAAGCAAAGGGATAATTATGGTCTTATTTATAGCCAAATAAAGTTTATTATTTTGCCACTATGGGCAGTAAAGTCCATTTGAACAGCATTCTAATACATTAATTCGAATAAACCGAATCGCCAGGACGAAGCGCAGATCCTTGATCATATATCACTTTGATCGTCGATGAGGAAAGCTGAGATTGAGGCGATTTTCAGATGAGGCTGACTCGTGCTTCCAGAGAGGGTATTTTCGGGCGTAGTTCATATGCGGTGGGCGCAAGGGGCGCTAGTAGTCACCTATCTATGATTTCGACACCCTTCTTCGCTCTATTTGACAGTTGACTTAGTAATTTGCAAACTCAATCGTTTTATCAGCGAATTCGATAAGATTCGAGTATTTTGTGTAAATGTGCCGATGTAAGGATCAGTATTCCTGTATACGAAACGACGATAACATTGAATCCAATGAGAAACTCCTGGGAAATCAAGGAAGTGCACGCTCGTAGTAGAGCAACTGTTTTATTGGAACTGGTTGCAATAGTAGATGCTATTTAACAATAAAGTATAGCAAGCAGCAAAAGCAAGCCACCAGCAACTGCAATTACAAAGCAATTCAATCCAAAACATGAGAAATTCGCGTGGCCAACTTTACCATGTCAACACACAATGAATAAAACAAGCACTCATTGGATGGACTAATGAAACACATTGGAGAAGTAGTTATTCTAAAATAATCATAACATATTGATTGCTAGCAATCATGCAAGAGCAGGGTGGTCGAAATGCCTCACAATCCGGCGAATTTGGATATATGTGATAGCCTACCTTGATACCACTCAATGTAAGTGTACTTTATTGATTTGTACGTGTAATTATTCATGTCTACTTTGTGTCCAGACAATATGTACTTGTTTCCCAAATAATAGATTTAATTTCATTATGACGATGCGTTGGAATGCGCCTATTCCGCCTATTCCACTGGATTGGAAAGCATGCACAAGTCCAAGGCTATGCCGGTAACGAGATAGATGCAGGTTGGCTCGTTGAACAACAGTTTGCGGTAAACAATTTCGCAATTTTACAAGCAGCGCGTGGCCCTGAACGCAAACTGTGCTAATATTCGCACGATGACGCAGCACGGAAGTTTCCACGCTGCAAGACGTCTTCGAACGTAGGAATGTAGCAAGATCAGAGCATCAATCATACGCATTATTGATAGCACTCCAGGCAACGATTCTGACGGAAATACCAAGATAGAACTGACATGAAAGCATCTACAGCTACGTGCTGTTCTTGTTACCCTTTATTGTTTCGCTTGCTTATCATAGAAATGCAATTCTGTTAGCAGATTACTAAGTTATTCTCGTTAACAAGTTGCCTTCAACGCCACGCATTGCTCCATGCTGTTGCGGCAATCGAACGCGAAACGGGAGCCGAGATGACGGTGATGCTGTGAGGGAGCTGATATAGACGGCTGACAGAGTCTGGAAACACATATTGGATTTCGGAGCGATGGAGAGCGAATGCAGTGGGTTGAGGTGCGGTGGTTGCGCTCGCTGCCTGCTTAAAGCTGGCCGCAGTCCTCGATCGTGATCTTCTTGCTGGTCTTGCCGGACTGCGAGCCGAAGCCCTCCATCTTCCGCACGATGTCCAGCCCCTCGATCACGCTGCCGAAGACGACGTGCTTGCCATCCAGCCAGGTGGTCTTCGCCGTCGTGATGAAGAACTGCGATCCGTTGGTGTTGGCGCCGGCGTTGGCCATCGACAGCATGCCCGGCCCGGTGTGCTTCAGCTGGAAGTTCTCGTCGGGGAACTTCTCGCCGTAGATGGACTTGCCGCCGGTGCCGTTGTGGTTGGTGAAGTCGCCGCCTTGGCACATGAAACTGGGAATGATGCGGTGGAACGTCGAGTTCTTGTAGCCGAAGCCCTTCTCGTTGGTGCACAGCGCACGGAAGTTCTCGGCGGTCTTTGGCACGACGTCGTTGCGCAACTGGAACGCAGGGCAAGCAAGCACGTGCAGATGAGGATTGGTGCAACGCGTGGCTAATGGCAGCCCGCTCGCCGGTCGGGCGGCAGCGAGGAGGAAAAGTAGTCTCATACCTCCATCACAACTCTGCCGAGCTTCTGGCCATCGGCGGCGACGTCGAAGTACACACGTGGCAAGCCCATTTCCTCAGCGAATCGTCGAATTGGTGCAGCGCCAAACTGTGAGCGGAACGTGGACACGCGACCGTATGCGTTTGCGACAAGAGTGCGGATGCCGGCACTCGATCGCAATGTGAGCAGAGCCATTTTGAAGCGGAAATTACTGCGCTGTTCAGTACTCGCCCAATTCTCCGCCTTCGTCGATTTTAAAATCTCGCACTTATTCCAGATAGAGCAAGTGCAGAGACGCGCTTCCAAGCTTATCACTAGCAAACTGATATTGCGCCAATGTCGTTCTTATCACAGCAGACTCTCAAGACCACCTCGCAATCAAACGAAAATCATCAACATTTCGAATCAGGATACAAAGTTAAACATTTATTGCGAAAATGCGAATCTGAGGATAACGAATGACGATCGGGACAAAGCTGCTTTGAAATTGTTTGAAACTAATCCGCGCTTCCGACCGGAAATGGTTTCCGGAACGTCATTCGAGCGTCAGCGATCGAACATAACCTCATAACGAGCATCTCGACGGATTCTGTGCGTCCATTACGTAAATCAGCTGAAGATTTGTGACGCCGTGATCGGCCACAAAGGCGACCAGCAATCTCGACGGTTCCCAGGCAATCGAAGCCTTTCCGTGTGCTGCCCTGTGGCCCATGGTGCCATCGTAGCGAGTTCATTTGCGAACCATTAGACATGAGCAACCTGGGGCCGTACAGCGGCGCCGGGGGCAAGAACGGGCCGTGGTCCCGCAGCGCAGCCCCAAACAGCGGCATCCAGCAGCAGCTAATGAACCAGGGCGGTATGAGCAGCATCAGCAGCAACATCGTGCCGTTCCAGCAGCCCCAGGTGTACTCCAGCATGGGCATGCAGCAGCAGAACCTCGGCCTCGGCCTGCAGCAGCTGCCCAACGCGGCCGTGGGCATCGCTGGCAGCCAGCTGAATAGTCAATTGTTTCAGCAAGTCGGAACAATCGCGTATCCGAACCCCCGCGCGCTCAACGCCAACGCGTTCCAGAACACGAAATGCGCCCCGAGTGTGGGCATGCAGGCCGGCAGCAACCAGGTCAGCGTGAATCCCACGCAGAAGGTCTTCACCGGCACGGTGACCAGCGTGCACGACAACTTTGGCTTCGTCGACGAGGACATCTTCTTCCAGACGTCGGCGTGCGTGAAGGGCTCGCACCCGATCGTGGGCGACCGCGTGCTCGTCGAGGCGCTCTTCAACCCGCGCATGCCGTTCAAATGGAATGCCAATCGCATCCAGGTGCTGCCGATGAACGCCGGCCACCAGAACGCGGCCAATCGGCCAACGAAGAACTACACGTCGGTGCCCAACAACTACAACGCGGTGCCGCCGCCCAAGGAGGGCAGTAACGGCAATTTCAATCGAGGCCGGCCGAAGGCGAACGCCGGTGGCCGCGGCCGCGAAAGGTCACGCGATCGCGACCGCGATGAGGACGACACCGAGCGCAAGAAGCGGCGCGAAGACAGACTCAAGGAGCGCGAGAAAGAGGAGAAGAAGTCGCCGCTGCGCCGGCGGTCGCGCAGCCCCAAGTCGCGGCGCAGATCGCGAATTGTGCCCCGATACATGGTGCAAATACCCAAGATCGCGCTCGATTCGTAAGCATTCAGTTCTCACCTGCAAATGCGAAGCATCTAGCACTATGCTTCCTCCTCAGGCTGACCGCTGACGTGCTGGAGATCCGGAGACGCTACGCCAATCTGTACATACCGTCCGACTTCTTCAACAGCCACTTCCGCTGGCTGGACGCCTTCCCGGCGGACAAGCCCTTCAGCCTCAATAAGTCCTGCTCGTTTCACATCATGAACAAGGACGTCGACCCCATCGCGGACGCCGAAGCGGTGCTCGAGCCGCCAGACGCCGACTACGTCTTTTCGGCCAAGGTACTCTGGTTGATTGCATTCCTAGTCGAGTGCCAGCACAGTCGGTTGCAGGTGATGCTCATGTCGGTGCCCGGCATGGACGACATCTACCAGAAATGCTGCGCCATGGCCGAGGACAAGGACCGGCGCGATCGCGACAGCGAGGAGCGCGACTACGTGCATCCGACGCGACTGATCAACTTCCTGGTGGGCCTGCGCGGCAAGAACGAGACGATGGCCATCGGCGGTCCGTGGTCCCCGTCGCTGGACGGCGAGTGTCCCGAGAAGGACCCGTCCGTGCTCATAAGGACGGCGATTCGCACGTGCCGCGCGCTCACCGGCATCGACCTCTCCAATTGCACCAAGTGGTGAGTGCAGGCGCCGATTGACGCATTTACTGCAACGTGGCTTCCTCGGACGACGGACGCCGCATCCCATTTGTCTAATCACTTGACTTGTTCGTTGCGCAATCGCCCTTTTAGCAGTGTCCTCTTGCCCGCGGGAGCCGTAAGTAGCGGATGGGACGGCGGACGAATGGCGCTCGCTCCCGATTCACATCCAAACTTGTTTTGCATTTTGTGTGGCGTCTCGTGTTGATGATCGGCTGACCGGGTCTGTGTTCTAATAGGTACCGCTTCGTGGAGCTGTACTACCGGCGAGGAGACAGCACTCACAAGGGCAGGCAGGTGGGAGGAGCGCGCGTTGAGACCGTCGTTCTTTTCCTTCCGGACGTGTGGAGCTGCTTGCCCACCCGGCTGGAGTGGGACACGATGCAGCAAAGCTACCGCAAGCAGTTGGAGCGCAAACTCAGGGCCGATGCGGAACCGGACGAGACGCAACAAGGCGACGAAAAGGCATCTAATCACAATTTCTTATCTCTCTCTCTATCTCTCTCTCTCTCGCTCTGCCTCTTGTCATCCGAATACTCCTCGCACAACAATATCGCAAGCGGAACGCAGCAGCGAGCGGCCGGAGCACCTGCCGGACGAGAGGTGGTCCCCAGCGGCTTGCCGGGCAGGTCGAGCATCAACAGACGAGCGTGTGATCAAGCCGAGAGCCGAGAGCGAACGCTGAATGCATCCGGAGTGCGCTGAATATGTGCAATTTCTGTTCGAATATTGTTCTGTCGGGATTGCAATGATTCAGTCAAGCCAAGCGCTGAAGTGGGTCTCGCTAACTGCTGCTTTCTTCCCTAGGAGGAGGAGCTGGGCGCGGAGAGGATAGAGTCCACGCACTACGCGCAATTGGACCCCAAGACGATGCCGGTGGTCGAGTTGCGGCGCGAGCTGAAGGCGCGCACGATCAACACCAGCGGCCTCAAGTCGCAGCTGATCGCGAAGCTCAACAAGGCGCTGAAGAACGAGGCGGCCAAGAGCGAGGACGACAGCAAGGAGGACGCCGATCACGCCGACGGTGAGCCGGAGGAGAAGAAGATGGAGGTGGAGGAGGCGAAGATCGACGAGAAGGAGCGCCAGCTGCTGGAGAAAAAGTTCAGCCTGCCCGAGCAGCAGCACGTGCTCGTCCATCCGTCCAAGTCGGCGAAGTCGGGCAAGTTCGACTGCACGGTGATGTCGCTCTCGCTGCTGCTCGACTATCGCCCGGAGGACACCAAGGAGCACTCGTTCGAGGTGTCCCTGTTCGCCGAGCTGTTCAACGAGATGCTGATGCGCGACTTCGGCTTCTGCATCTATCGCGCCCTCTTCGACCTGCCCGAGAAGGCGGCCAAGGACGGCAAGAAGCGCGACAAGGACGACAAGACCAAGGGCAAGGAGGACGAGAAGAAGGACAAGGACAAGCGCGAGAAGAAGGACAGCAGCGTCAAGTCGGACCACGAGAGCGACGACGAGGAGTTTGACGACGACGACGACGTTAGCGGCAAGGAGAAGCGCGCCGCGAAGGACGGCAAGAAGAAGCGCGAGAGGCCGAAGATGTTCACCAAGGATCGCCATCTGCTGCTGGCGTTCATCTACTTCGACCAGACGCACTGCGGCTACATCTTCGAGAAGGACATCGAGGACCTGCTGTACACGCTCGGGATGAGTCTGTCGCGCGCCCAGGTGCGCAAACTCGTCGGCAAGGTGATCACGCGCGACTCGCTGCACTATCGCAAGCTGACGGACAAGTCCAAGGAGGAGGAGCTCATCGTGCTGGACGACGGCGAGAAGGACGCCAGCGTGGAGGAGCTCGCCATCGGCAACAAGAAGCTGCTGCCGGTGTTTGCGGTGAGCAGCGCCAAGGAGAACGGCAGCGGCGGCGCCGTAGAAAAAGCTGGAGACGGCTTCGTCATGTTTCGCGGTGCCCTGGTGGACGTCGCGAAGCTGCTGGCGCAGCTGGAGCGCAGCGAGAAGGCGCGTCTCGACACCGAGTCGCGCATGATGGATATGAAGGCCGACAATTCGAAGCTGGGCGAGAAGTATCACAAGGCGAATTCGAGCGTCAAGGCGCTGACGGCCGACGTGAAAGAGTACAGAGACAAGCTGAAGTCCGCCGAGGAATCGCTGCATAAAATGACGAGCTCCTCGAAGATGTTCTACAACACGATTCTGGACATTCGCGGCAAAATCGAGCCGGTGCTGCTGAAGGAGAGCAAGTCGCGATGGGAAAAAGAAACAGCGGCCAATGTCAATTCAGAGCACGCGAAAGTTACCAAGTCCGCCAAGAAGGAAGCGTTGAATGAGACGGGTGCTGACGATGACAGCAAACTGTCCCAGAAAGTCGGTGTGGAGCAAATGAAGGAGGAATGTGCCATACCGGAACCACCACCGGCACCACGCTTTCATTCAGAGTTTTGTGGCGAACGCTTCGAGGTGGATTCGATTCTGAACGAATTGCAGACTGACGTCGACAACATAGACGACTAATTGATCGAGTTTGATTTGGTTTAAGAATTATGCGTTTTTTTAATAGCTCTGGATGGCAAGAGAGCGCAGCAGCGCAAGGACGTTCTGGCATTTCGATGAATTTACAAGAAATAATAAATGCTCAAGTTTGAAATTGAGATGGCAGGAAAGCAACACTCGCATCGTTCCGACCTTTAATGGAATTGCTCGTAGAAATGGTCATAAATGTTGATGGATTCACTTGAAGACGTCTATCGTTATCACAGAACATGACGCGCACCCTCATCACCGCATTCATAAATTCGCCATTTCCATAGAAATAACAATTGAAAGTAAGCAATATAACATATACATCCTAATAATACGACGAAGGATAACAGGAGGATTGGCAGACTTGTTTACATTCATCGAGGAATAGGAGATCGATCTGATCGACTGAGACTTTACAAAGTTGACGCAACTTTTGGAGCGCATTCATTATCATTTCATATCACTAGTGAGGATCTCAAGGATTGCTTGGGCTTGGCGAAGATTGCACGTCGCTATTGCTGTACGTCGCTGCCGAGTTGCTGCTGAGCGTATTGCTGGGAGGACTCGTAAAGCCGTTCAAAGTCATCGTTTCGCTCGATCCATTCAGTTCGCGGTCTCGGGACGCCGCCAGGGACGAAGGCATTTGCTGATATGTGGATTTGCGCGTGCTGACTGGACGAGTATAGTCCAGATGGTCGTATTCCAATTCTAGATCGATAAGAATTCAAATGTTGAACAAAGTTGGCATCGCCAGTAGGGGTCAGGAGAGTGGCGGCAGCAACGCCACCAGAGGAGGTTATGGGCAAAAGTAGCGTCCATGTGGATCTGTTCTCGAAAAGCGATGGAAGTGCGCTAAATGTGGAGTTGTTGAGGCACTTACTTATTTGTAATACTTCCGTAAGTCAATACCTGCCAAGCCACCGCAGAATGTGAGATAATCGTTACGCACGTGACGCGGAAATGGCGAACAACATTCAAAAGACATGGCCATGCAGCATGGCCACGCGTTTGAATACCGTTGCATGGCGAACGTGCGTGACCGCTACTCACCAATGTCCTTCTGCTGAATCTCGTCGTAGAGATGATCGACCTTGTCGATGCTGTTGTAGATGTTGGGATTGGTCGCGTCCGCCTCGCGGTTCTTCAGGGAGTTGAGCTCGCTGGACCTGCTGCTGGCGTCGTCGTCCGTGGAGCAGCATGGGGCAGCCAAGCGCTGCCGATGTAAGTTGTTTTGCTTCACCAAATTGTTGCGCATTGCGGTGGCATTGTTGAGCAGGCTGATATCGTCCTCCTTGCCGTTCTGGTACGAGTAGACGGGGTTGTCGAAGTGGTTGCGGTCCGGGGTGTAGCCGGTCGCGAAGCCGTTCTGGTTAGCGATGTACTGTACATGTGCTATTTCGGTGCGGAGGTTCGCCACGCGCCGCTGATAGTAGTGGCGAATCGCCAGGATAACAGCCACCAGAATCGCAATCAGCAGCAAGAATCCCATCACAGTCCCAGCGCCCCATCCATTCTCATCCCTCGCCTGCACGTTGCGCGCCGATAGCGCAATGTCGCAATTGTCGCCGGTAAAGTCCTTGCGGCAGATGCATCCGCTCACTGCGTGGCACTGGAAGTACTCGCTCTTGCACTCGCAGGGATTCATGCAGTGGTCGCCGTAGTAGCCCTCTGGGCAAACTGAAATGACCGCACTCGCATTGCCCATTCGGATCCCCCATGCAGCTGTCACTTACTGTCATGGCAATGCGTGCCCGTGTATCCCGGCCTGCACCTGCAGGCGCCGTCGTTCGCCCGGCACACGCCTCCATTAAGGCACTTGCAATGCTGGCTGCAGTTCATGCCGAAGTAGCCCTCCGGACACGTCTTCTCGCAGTGGTCGCCGATGCGCCCCGGCAGGCACTGGCACTTGCCCGTCACGTGGTGGCAGTCGCCGCCGTTCTTGCACTTGCAGGTCTGCTGGCAGTGCTTGCCGAACGTGTTCACCGGGCAGGGGTGCTCGCAGGTGAGGCCGATGTAGCCCGGTCGGCAGGTGTACTCGCCCGTCACGTGGTCGCAGGTGCGGTTGTCTAGAGCGGGTTGCGGGTGGAATTAAACTCGACGAGCGAGGAGAGGACGAGTACCTCTGGCCAGCTCCTGGCAGACTTGCTTGCAGCCGATGCCGTAGAAGCCGCTGTCGCACGGCTGCGTGCACGTCGAGCCCTGCCAGCCCCTCGAGCAGACGCACTCGCCGGTGGTCGCATCGCAGGAGCTGTTGTTGTCGCAGTTGCATTCCAGGTCGCAGTTCTCGCCGAATTTGCCCATCGGACATGTGGACTCGCAGCGCACGCCTGGGCAGTAGGTACACGTTTAGTTTGCGGTGCACAATGGCGGCGAGCAGGTGACTAGAGGATGAGGGCAACTACCTGTCCACGAGGTTCTACAAATGCATTTGCCAGTGATAGGGTCGCAGCCATTGTGATGGCCATCATCGCATTGGCACAGCTGTGTGCAATTGGGGCCGAAGTAGCCGGGATCGCAGCGCACCTCGCATTGCTTTCCGTGAAACCCGGGCCCGCAAGTGCAATTGCCTATTGGGCATCGATCGCAAAAGCGCAACAGAACCACGTCAACGGCAAACCCAAAACAGAACGAAGCGATTAGCAGCGCCAGCCGAGGGACGGGAGGTCGGAGGTCTACCATTCTGAGGATTGCATGCCGCTCCATTCCTGCACGTGCACTCCTGGAGGCAGTTGTGGCCGAACTTCTGGCCGCTGCACGGCCGATCGCAGTACGGCCCTTCCCACCCCGCCGTGCACAGGCACTGCCCGGTCTCCGGATGGCAAGCGGCGCCGTTAGTGCACTGGCACTGGTGCGCGCAGTCCTCGCCGAAGTGGTCGGCGGGGCAGCCGGCCTCGCACCTGGGGCCGGTGAATCCCGGCGCGCAGATGCAGCCGCCGTCCACCGGCGAGCACTGCGCGTTGTTCAGGCAGTCGCAGACGCCGCTGCACGCGTGCCCGAAGGACAGCAGCGGGCAGGGGCGGTTGCAGTCGTGGCTGGTCCAGCCTGGCTTGCACGCGCACTGCCCCGTCCACGGATGGCACATCGCCGTGTTGTTCGCGGAGCAGTCGCACGAACTGCCGCACGTTGGGCCCCACAGCTTGTCGGCGCAGTGGCGCGTCGTGCAATTGCGCCCCGACCAGCCCGGCGTGCACGCGCACTTGCCGTCCACGTTCGAACACTTGGCCCCGTTGCCGCAGGAGCACGTGTGTGTGCAATTCACGCCATACGTACCCTCGGGGCAGATGTCCAAGCACTGCAATCCAAGCACTGTTAGAGTCGCCAGATACCCGACGAGGTCGCTCGACTTACGCGGTCCCCGTGGAAGCCCGGCTGGCACTCGCAGGTGCCTGAGACGTGGTGGCAGGACGCGCCGTTGTAGCAATCGCAAGACTGCGAGCAGTTCCAGCCCCAGAACGCGAATGGACAGCGGTTGGCGCACACTGGACCAGTCCATCCCGCTCTGCAGAAGCACTCGCCCGTTTCCGGGTCGCAGGTGCCATCATTCTGGCATCGGCACTCCGATTTGCACTCGGGCCCGTGCTTGCCCAGCGGGCACATGTCTTCGCACCTGAAAGTGCTCGGCATTCGAATCAAATCCATAGGTTACGCTGTTCCGCCAGCACTTACAGCGGCCCCATCCATCCGGAGTGGCAGTAGCACTCCCCGGAGACGTGGTTACACTCGCCGTGGCTGCACATGCACCTCTCCTCGCAGTTTTGGCCATATCTGCCCAGCGCGCAACGGTTCTCGCAGAACGGGCCGACGAAGCCGCGCGGGCAGCGGCAGGACCCATCGAACGGGTCGCAGGTGGCGTTGTTCTGGCACTCGCACGTCTTCTGGCACTCGCGGCCGTACAGGCCCGGCGGGCAAGCTGGCGCCATGATCGAGGGCGTTATTGCTGGCAGGCGAGAACTGACAAGGGCCAGGAGAGGACTTACAAATATCACAGAGCGGTCCACCGTAGCCAGTCTCGCATTTGCACGTGTCGGGAGCAACGCAGCTGCCGTGCAGGCAGTTGTGCGAGCAGATTGGCACGCAGGACGACTCGCTGGCGTCCTTTGCGTACCCCTTGCAGCAGTCCTCGACCGGCTTGGCCTTGACGATGGTCTGCGTCTTGTAGACGGTTTTGAACTTGATCTGGTACTTGGAGCAGCGCGGCGGCACGTTCAGGCACCAGACGTACGCGCGCTCCTGATAGGGTTGCTTCTCCGATATGCGAACCGTCACCGTCTGACTAGGGGTGTAAAGTCCGGCTTGAGCTGAGGCGTTTTTTGCTCAGATACTTACAAATCTTGTCGAATGCATATGTTCGGCCCTTCTAGTAGGCCGTTGGCGGAAGGAACCGGAAGGACGAGATGCGCACATAACGCAATCAGGGTCAGCCACGACATTGTCGGTGCTTTTGTGGAGGCGGTGATGAGCATATCAGGATGAACAGCCACGTCCTGTGCTGTGCTCAATATCCAATCTTACACTCTTCACCACGGGTCCCTTATCCTATCACTATAGAAAACAGGTCAAAGTTGGTGCTAAATCAGCATTGCTTTCATGCAGCCCGCCTGTAAACTTTCACTTTCCAATCATTTATATGCGGGCCGAAGAAAGCTTTTGAAATGTGTGTTTCGTTGCTCTTGAAAATGTCCATGGGAGGAGGAGTAATAAGGAAGCTGCAAACTTGTCGTTCGATGATCACCGGAAATCAATTAGTCACTAAATAAGTATTTCCAGTAAAGCAAGCTCAACAAATTCCATCTGTTTGCGGTTGAAAATGGCTTTCTGTAATTGAATCACTCCGGTTGACTCAGATTACTCAAATATGGTTTCGCTGAAATGCAGCCAAGATCAACCGAAATCGTCCATGGTTTCTGGTTCATTTGGTGCACTGCTTCAATAGCTTCAAGTGCTATTTTCGTACCAGCACGCTGGTTCATCAGAACCAATCAAAGAAAATGAATGCATCCTTGTTATGAAGCGGTACGCAGAATGCAAGCGCATTTAATCGTTCTTTGCTTCCACTGCTCGGGCGAATTTGAATGCGGCACACGTGATTTGAGGTCATTGTCCACGTGCGATTACTGTGACCTCATTCAGTTGCTGCTAGTACTGTTAGCCAACAATTTGTTGCTGATCCAATGGGCAATTCATTGTCTCATTTCGCTGAGTATTGGCATTGCGCAGATTCAGATAAATATTGCAATGACAACGCTTTCTATTGCTGCCAACCTCGCCGATAGCCCGGCGAATGTTTTGCTTCGCTGGTATGACGCATACCAATAAGAAGTGAGGCATTAATCATGCAGGATTCAGCTGTAATTGCGTCGCGAGTGGTCGCTGCAATTTCGCTACGCGAGCATTGTCCGGCTGAGCTTGATAATGCGCATCACACGTGCTTCAATCTCGCTTTGTGTCTGTCTGATTCATGCTCCGGCCTTATCACAAATCCACTCGGATTGCGGAGCGACTTGGTATAGTACCAATACTAAGAAATCGCAATGCTACTTCATTACATTCCTACTAGTCTGATATGTTTATTTAGCAGATTACCCCGAAATTTGACATTTATGAATAATTAGCAAGCAATTGCTTCAATTGAACTTTCACAGCAAACATTTGAAACGGACATGAAATAATCATTAACTTCCGATTAGGAATGCAGCTGGTCGCTATGAGGGCTAGTGCTGCCATATTTATGGCTATGGATGTTTCCCATTTCTCTCTTGTTACATGGAAATCGAGTGATTGCAATAATCAGTTGACTTTTAGTCGCGCAAACTTGGACTTGGTCCAAGTGAAGTAAATTGTTCATAACAATGACTCAGCATAAGATCAATAGGGAACTTTTTCACTTCTTTGGTGGCAGGTACAGGTAATTGTTTATAACCATTATCCTCGCGCAAATGCACTTCAAATTTAGGTGTCTACTTTTAGAAACTGGGTCACCGCAATAAAAAGTAAGACGTACATATTTTCGCGTTACTATTCAGCAATATTTGCACTCAAAGCAACTATCATAGTATATTTAGAAATAGAAATTGCGCTCGTAGATAAACTAGTTTGCAAAACTTTTTGCACATCTGCATATTTTGAACAATAACTGCCACAAGTAAACAAATGGAATTGTTTTTTGTTTTAAAGCGCAAATAGCTTTAAGTTTATCGTCATCTCCGACAATATTGATTAAACTTCCTTCACCTATTTGGTAATAATCATTTGGCTACTAAATTGATAAGAGAATTCCACGTAGCAGCGAGAGGAACGCAATCGTCGGTAATCACGAGACGCGGCCTTGAGTCGAAAAACCCATGATTAGGAGCAACGCATAACTGCATTCCGCAAGCAAGTTTCTTTTGATAGCCAAAGACACCTGAACGTCAACAATGGCACCCAGAGCGTTTGCCCATAGTCTGCACAATGCCTTTCTTCAACCTGACCATCCTACTTCACTTTCCAATGAATCGCGCTTCTCTGGCACGGTTACTCGAGTTTATTCCCCTTTCTCATCTAGCTGTCTCCAGTGTGGACATGTGCAGTTTGTTTTCCTCCGACCTACATTTAAGATGCAGCAAATTGGGCATATTGTTAATTGCGACGCAATGAAATCAATGATAAGTGGAGGGCTATAAATATTGCGGCAGTGCGGTGTTTGTATTGTTCAAACCTCCTATGCGCTAGTTAGCGGTATTCTAGGAAGGTATAACTCGCTCATTGAATATAACGAGTTGATTTTGTCCCCCCGTAAACAATTATTTCATTTGGATCTGTGCAATCGCATCTAGGCAATTGCATATGAACTTGAAATTACCATCGCACATATTCCAATTGCCTCGGCCCAGTCGACGCGCAATTCGCGCACAATGCACCACTACCGAATGATTTAATCGCCACTTTGCGGCTACTAGCTTCTCAGCTTAGACGGGTTCCTCACTCGCGGTCCGAGCATTTTAGGCAGACGAGCAGAGGAGCTTCGGGCAAAGCTGCAGCAAACGGAGGCCAATCTCGCTGCAATCTCGCACGAAGCGCGATCGCACACTGGTGTCGAGCAGCAGAACAGATTCGTGTCGAGGCAGGCAGGAAAGCTGCTTGCGATCGTTTAAGCGCAAGTCTCGGCCGGATAGCGGCGAGTTTCGCCATCGAGGCATGAACTGCCTCTCCCTGGCAGCTCGCTGCTGCTCCTAACACACTGAACTCGCCGATTTGCGAACTTGCGAATGCGCCCCTTTACCCAATGCGGCGCACCTCAATCCCTAGCATCCAATGAATGCCATTCATCCTCCTCCCAAGTAATAAGCAAAGAAATCGCAACTTCAGACCATCTTCAAAGTATCTAAAGTTACTACAAATTGACGCTTGCCAATAATATCCTTCTATTTCAAATATCACGTATATTGCTTAGTAACTACTACATAGAGATGCGGAGAACGGCCATGGAAATATGTATAGACTTTGCAATAGTTAACCAACATTACAGTATATAACCAATAACAGTGTACAGATAAACCTGTACGGTTTCGCCCGCAACCAGAATGCAGACCTCAATAATAACCGGTGAAGCCTCGGAAACCGATGGAGAAGAAGAGGAGCAGCCTCCTCGGTGCTCTGTAAATCATCATAGAAACGAATTTGAAGGAGATGTGTGTCCTGCTGGCGTTTCTACAAAGCATTCCTTGTTTCAGGCATCAGCAATGACGGCCAGCATCCAGGGAGCCGTCATCACTGGCGAAGACTCAGAATCTGACGCTGGTAAGTGCGCCCCTTTGTTGAAGATGCTTGAAGAAGCTTCGATAGCGTATTCCATGAAATTCCAGAAATCGATTTAAATCCGCATGTTCCTCCTGCTGCAGCCACCCCTCAATACCAAGCGCCCAAGAAGCAGAAGCAAGACTCGCTTCTGCACCGCAAACTAAGTAGGTCTCTCATCTGTTGCTGCGACTGAGCAATCGCTAGATATTCGTTACAATTGAGCGAATTTGCAGAGGAGAATAATTTAGCTGCGCATCAAAACCTCAACCATTTCTTCACCTCCACTGTCGCCGCCACCGTCTCCTCGCTGAATGGCCTTGAGCATCAATTGATGCGATCGCAAATCACGTTGCAATCTGCGCTCAATTCGCTGCGAATTTTGAATGCCCATTCGCTGGCCATCAAACACAAGCTCGCAGACATCATTGTTGATGGCGATTTTCTCAATAATTTAGCACCCTTGCAAAAGTGACTTCCTCGCTGTCAATGGCGTTTGGCCCTGGGAAGCGAAGCTGCCGCCCTTTTTGGCTCTCCTTTGTTGGTCAGGGGTAAGCCGCTGCTTCTGCATGGCAGGGAGCGCGAGCGATTCGACCTTCTTTTCTGCCTGAAATTCGCACCTCTGCCGGAACCCTGTTCATTGGCAGTGATCGTGGCCACCTCGCAGCAGAACGGAATCGTACAGCACTTCCTGCTCCTCTCACTATAGTACAAATTAACGGCGTCAACTGCGCACTTCTTCCGATTTATCGCCTCATTGATCTCCGTCTCGCATTGCTCGATGAACGCGTACAGTTCATTGAGATGAACTTCCCGCGACTTGTTCTTGCCGGACAGCACCTCCTTCAGGTTGTTCTTCTGCTGATCCATCGCTTGGAACTGCACGTGCTTCCTCTGCGTGTCCAGAACGTGCAGCACGTCATGCAGTTTGCATCTGTACCTGCAGCACTCGTCTCGCGACTTTGAGAGCTCTTGGTTGTGATTCTGATGCGTGGCTTTCAGCGCCTGAATCTGCTCCTCCTGGCATTTGTTCTCCTTGCGCAGTGCAGCCACCTCATCGCTGAGGCTCTTATTGCACTGGTCGACGTTCTGCTGCAGCATCGTACTCGTCTGAATGAAGCTGTTGAAGTCGCGCTCAATGCTCTCCTTCAACTCTTTGGTGCTCTTCAGTTCGCACTCCAGGAGGCTGTCCTTGGCCTGCTCGCTGCACTTGAGCATTTCGTCTCTTTCGGCCAATTGCAGAATTGCGGATTGCTTCTCGACCTCCAGCTGAGTGCATTTGTCGTTGAGTGCCGATATCGTGTGCAGGAACTCCTGAATGCTTTTGTCGTAGTCCTGCCGGTTGATCTTCTCGATGTTCAGCGTCCTCGCTGACTCGAGATCGCGTTGGAGACTCTTGCATCGATTGTTGGCCATCTCCAACTCATTCGCCAGCACTTGGTGGCCCATGCGGCCGCTCTTCAGTTGCGCCTTCAGCTCGTTGGCGTCCATCTGCAAGCAGTCGTTCTGCGTCTGCAACTGATGGCAGAACGACTGCAGTATGCTGATGTCCTCCTTGGTCTTGCAGTGGAATAGGTGCTCCTCCTCGCACATCTGCTGCAGATCGGTGATCTTGCTGTCGCGCTGCTCCAGCTTCTGCAGCAGGGCCTCATTCTCGCGGCTTAGCTGCGCGAGAGCGTCATTCAACTGCTGGACGAACTCATTGCGTTCGTCTTTGATCTGTGACAGAAGACTATCGAGGTCCTTGCGCAGCTGAAGATTCTGGCTTTGCAACTCGAGGTTCGCCGCTTCCAGACACCCAACCTGGCATTTGGCAACACTCAGGGGCGTGTTGGAGGCTTGCTCCATCTTCCTGACCGTCACACGTTTCTGCAGCGCCATGTATTCCTGCAGCAGGGTCTCGTGTTCGTCTCGAGCGTACTTCTTCGCCTTTTCCAGTTCGCAGTTGCTTTGCAGCAGCATCTCATTCATGTTGCGGAACTCCCTCAGGCAATTCAGCAGCTCCTGGTTCTGCAGCTTGAGACTTCTGCGCTTATCGTCGTCCACTTGCACGCACTTCCTCGTCTCCTGGAATTGGCGCACCAGACGGTTCAGAAACCGCTCCATCATTAGTACGAAATTCTGATCGTTTTTCTCCGTGCTCATCGCCACATCTTCGTTGAACTCATCCGAGCAGGTGCAGGTGCAGTTGCTGCTGCTCTCCTCCTCCTCCACCACCCCCTCGCGCGTATCTGTGTTAGTGCGCACGTCACATGTTACATAGTAGACATTCTGGTTCGCATCCAAGAACCATTTCTTGCTGGGCCTTTTGGTGCCGTTGTTCAAACCCGAGTCACTATTAGACCGTTGAATGTCACCTTGCTTCTCCTCGGCATCAAGGAGCAGGGGCATGCTGCTCGAAGAGCACAACTGCGCCACGTTTTTGTGCTTCGCATCCTTTGGGGCCCTGCTAATCGTGTGGGCCCCTCCAACCTGGAATGTCTGGGCTAATTGGCGTCGAAGCAAGTTGTTTTCTTTCTTCCAAGCCGACACGTCGTTTAGAGCCAAGGAGAGCCGCCCGCATAATCCCTTCAGCTCATCGATCGAGATGCGCTGCGACTGCTCCAATTGCAGCTGATCTTCCAGACTGGCAATGCGCTCAACGAGTTCCTCGTTCTCCCGGCGCAGCATTTCTGTTAGTTGGATGTCCACCTGCGTGGACGCGTCTTGACAGTCTTCGCGGGACGTTAAGCTGGACGACTGCATTCTGGCTTCCCCCAGTTGCCTCTCCAACATCTGTATCTCCACCTCGTAGCTGTTCCTCAGTCGGTAGATCTGCTCGTTGCGAAAATCGGTTGCCTCCAGACGGATGGAGCGGTACATATCTCTCAGCTCGTTGATGGAATTTGACTGTGATTCGTACGAGTCGACTTGCACTTGCAAGGAGCTGATGATGGACTGCGAGACTTCCAATTCTTTCGTCACACTCGCGAGACGGTTGAGCACTGTGACAACCTGATTGGTTTTCCCTTCAGCAGACTGCGCTTGCACTTCATATTCTTTCAACTTCTCATGCAACGTGAGCAGATCGGCCCGGAACTGCTCTAGTTCCATCTCGTTTGCGTTGAAATGCTCCAGTATAGAGCTAACGTGTAGACAGAGTTCGCTCTCGCACTCCACCAGGCTGTCAACCGCCTCAATTTGCACCTCGCACTGCGTTAACTGCTTTTTTAGCTGAAGCACGTCTTTGAAGAACGGAGTTTGAGAGTGCGTGTCAGCGTTGCAAACCTCCTCGCAGGTGACCAGTTTGTTGAGGCGCATTAAGGAATCCGTGATACTACCAGTACTCGCATACACAACCTTCGTTTCAGTCTGCAGGGAAACTCGGGCCTCCGGGCAATTGCAGGAGCTGTCGCACAGCTCCAGCTTGGTTTGGACGGATCGCTCTACGGGCAGGGAATTTAGGGAGTCTCTGGACTCGTCGTGACTCTCTCGAAGCATCGAGGAGGAAGGTATTCCCAATTCAGCTTCTTTGTGGGTTGTCTCAAGCAGATTCAATGAGATACTTTGGAGATCACAAATGCACGACTCCATCTCGTCGAATCTAGCCGCATTGCTGTTCTGAATGAGCTCAATTATCTGGTCGGCCTTAACAGTGTGCACCAACAGCACATCGTTGATTTTCTCAAATTCATTGCTCGCCGGTTCTTTGATCTGGACCAGGTCTACCTGGCATTGGAAGTGCTTGTTGCTTTCTGCGCGTTGTTCGTACTGCAAGCAAAACTAAAGATTAGGCAGGTCGAGGTGGAGGGACTTGCTTCGTACGGATTTAAGGATAATTTTCAAATTGCCCAAGTCGTTCAACGTCTTCTTGTGGGAACATGTTGCCGATGCCGCGCCGTCCAGACACTGCTTGTACTTGAGCTCCAGTTTGCGCAGTTGCTCTTGTTGCAAGCGCACCACTTGTTCTTTCGTGTTCAGCGCACGGTTGGCACTTGCTAGCTGACTTTCCAGATCGTAGACTCTGTCTTCCAGGATAAGGGCGGCGGCACGCTTCACCGATGAGTCCATTGCGCATTCCAAACAAACGAAAATTTGCAACACCCTCTAATTGCATGCGCGAGTGTCATTACTGAATGAATTGACATTACTGACATTTCCGTTGGCGAACCAGAAGGGGTGCCTTCCTTCCGGCACAGCTATGAAGGGCACGCGGCCCAAATTGTAACCGCACATGCTCGAGTCATTCAATAGTTCGTAACTCGTACCCACCATGGATTCTGGCAGCCGAAAGTCCAAGATTCGGATGCGTACAGTTGACAGTCAGAAGTCGGCTTTTCGCAAAAGTGACGATTCCTTCGAGTGCGCGAGTCGCAGCATTGTCATTAAAAGAAGCAGAAAGTCCTCAGCAAAGATAAACGCCAAAGACCTGCATGCACCTTCGAGGAAATCTTTCTGCAAAGCATCTAACAAGTCCACTAAAATATGTGCTGATGAGTCGGAGATATCTTTGGTACTAGCAAAACGCAAGAGTAAACAGATCGAAGCAGTCAGTGAACGTCTGAAGAAAGACAAGTCTTCGCATTGCACGCAAAGCAACATTAATAACTCCATTACAAAAAGATGCTCCGCTCAAGCGCAAGCTGATTACAGTCATCAATGTCCGATCGAAAGTCTAGCGAAAGCCATCGTCGCAGCAAGCAAGCAGAAAGAGCAGAACTTTCCTACACCGCAACCTCCCGCCAATGTGGTTCATATCATATTTGAGAAAACGGGTGGAAGGCGACAGGGAGCGAGGAGGCCAGTTGAAGACGAGAGCAAATGTGGGCATCCAGAGTGCTCAAATGGGAAAGGTTGCCGCTATCCTTGTAACTATTCGCATCAGTGAATAGGCACATTCTCTGTGGACTTATCAAATTTGTTTTATTCTGTGCAATGGCTGCATAGCCACTTCGGCGAATACATGTTCCAGGGTGGTCTGGGCAAGCTGCTGCGCTCTTGCAAGGCGGCTCCTCGATCGCCTCAGATCTTCAATTTCGCAGAGAAGGATAGCTATAATACCACCATTGCCAGCGCACGCAGTCTCGTCTAGGGTTTCTTCCTGGGATTCTCTTCCTGATGTTCCTTCGGTTTGGGTCTCCAGGGAAATATTGGTCCTCCATGAATTCCCATCAGCGCCTAAGCTGCGGATTAGACTCAGAATCGCGTCTTGCTGCCGTACGCTATCTGCATGATTTCTCTCCATTGTCTGGCAGATGTTCATAAGGGTGCAGTGGTTGTTCGCTTCCATCTCTTCGTTAACTTGGACTTGCTTACTTAATACTGCCGTCGCTATCGAATTTCGCCCAGAATCATTCACCATTGTGCAATTACATTCCGCACTTGCTTTGATCCAGATATGTCCACATGCTGTTCAGATAGTCATTTGTGTTCCCCTTTTCCTGACGTTTACGAAGTAGGCACTTGTCAGAATTAGTTTCGCGTACTTCTAGGTGACGTTTGGCTGCGAATATTTAATTTCTGTGAATCTCCTCATCGCTCTTTCGCGGCTAATTAGATGGATTCGAAAATTTATAGTATACCCAATAAGGCCATTGTGTTCCACGCCCGGAACAAACCTCGCATGCTAGAGGGCCAATGCCATGCTAACCAACTGAAGCTAGATCTTGAGAATTACAATTTGCACTTGTACAAGGTTGTTGACGAGCCTACCTTGGGCCGTTGCTCAGCCATATCTGTTTGCAGGTGTTTACCGCGTCCTCCCGAATCGATTGCAACCCGCCGTTTCTGGCGCGCCACAATTACGTCAATTATAAAAAGATCGCCAACGATATCTTGCGACTCGAGGCAATTGATAAGGAAAATAAGAATTTAGTTTGCAAATTGAATGCAATCACCCGCTACGGCGTAATTTTCTCGTCCGTTTAGACGGATTGTTCCTCTAACTGAAGTCCCTTTTGTAGCCTGTTGTTGACTGCTGGAACAGATACCGGCGAAACTTTGGCAAGCAGCGAATCGCCGATAATCTCAAATTTAAGCGCATTATGAAGGAGAACCGCACTTTGCTGCGAACATTACTGACCTCTGTAAGCGTTCCATTTCATGCTTGCCTCCTCAATCGTCAGACTTCTAATCATGCATCATTTCAGAGATCTCATTACAATGTTGACGTCATGCATGCACACCAAAAACGCTATCTCACTAATTTCGAAATTAAAATACGAATGGAGAAAGTTTTACATATCAAGAAGCCCTTGGATTCGCTGCTTTCCAATGCGCCTTCAATCTCTTCTGGCCTTCACCTGCCATTTGAAATTCCTCGCAAAAAGTCCATTTCCTCAATCATTAAATGCCATTTTAACTAAGTCTACCTTTGTCCGCGTAGGGCGTACATGGAATTCCAAATACAGAACGGGGTGACACTGGGGCGGATCCTCGTCGAGCTGTATCCGGATCAAGCTCCAAAAATCGTTAAAAACTTTCTGGCGCACTGCAACGAGACTGCCAAACACAGTTACAAGAACTGCCGCATACATTACGGCGAAAAGGACAAGTTTCTAGCTACCGGAGACGTGATTTGCCAAAACGGTAAGAATGGTCATTCTATTTACGAAGCGAACATTGCGGCCGAAGAGAATCAATTGCGAGCCACTAGGCAAGGCATCCTAATTGCCGTCCCCATTTACGAACCGGATAAGTTCGACCCCAAGCTAACGATTGAGCAGCGGATTAGGAAGCCCAAAGTTGAGCCCACGTACAATTCCCAGTTCGGAATTCAAGTATGGCCCGGTGACTATCACCGCGGCAGAGCCATTATCTTCGGCAAGGTAACTAAAGGCAATGCAGTCATCGGCTATATCAATGACATGCTCAAAAAGTGCGGCACACCGCTGGTGCCCATTATCATATCGAAATGTGGGTCAATACCCTACACGAAAGCCGAAAGTGGTCAATTGAAGATCGTCCGGGCAAGTATGAAGGAAGCAAATAATGAGTTTGAAGATAACACTGGCGTTAAGTTAAGCGAACAACGGCAAAGTGTGGAGAAGAACAATAGTGAATTTAGCAACTGAAGCAATCAGAATTTATTAAATCAATTCTTAAAACTTGTGATAAACAGTGATAATTCATTCCCCAATGTATGTATGGTTGCCTACATTCAGTCACCATAACCTGTGAAAAATCTCTACCTGGAAGTGTTGACTTTATTAATCTCAATTAATTACATCTCTTGCTATTTGATCTTTTAATTGAACACAATTAGTGAGTTGCTCAGCAACATCTTGAGACAATCGGCTAAAACTTTTAGTTCACGTCAAGATGTTGTACTTGGAAGATTACCTAGAGAGTAAGCGATTTTCATTCACGTTTGCAATCATCCCAAACGATATTGAAGGCTCAAATTTATTGTAGTGATTGAGCATTTGCCGCAAGAACTGCGAAATCTGTTTACAGAGATGAGGGAGCTGGATTTAACAGTGCAAAGTATGTTTTTCGATTTGAGGTTATATTTGCTAGCTATTGCTCGATTGTAGACAATGTTGATACCCTGGAAAAGCGCGTGAAACTGTTTTTCAATGATTGCAAACGCATCCCGGACGTGACACCGGAGATGGAGACTGAATTTAAGGCAATCCGGAGCGACTACAACAAAACCATGGAGGATGCCGACGAGAAAGTGCAACTGGCGAACACAATGTTCGAGTTGGTGGACAAGTACCTTCGGCGACTAGACACTGAGCTGCACAAGTTCAAGTGTGAGCTCGAGGCAGACAACAAAGGCATTACCGAAGTGCTGGAGAAGCGGTCGCTGGAAATGGACAACCCGATATCGTCGCAGACGACCTCGTCGCAGAAGGAGAACCGCTATGAACGCTACAATCGGCCCAGAACCGAGAAGCGGCGCGACAGCAACACCAACATGAACTCGTATCCAGAGAAGAAGCAAGCGATTAGCGTGCCAGCAGCCGAACCACGACATTCGATCACAAACGCGGCAAACGCAAACGCCAGCCAGAACAACTCAACCGCGTCCGCCCAAGTGGTGCTTGCACACCTGGGTGCTGGACAAGCTATTGCTACGGCCGCCACGCAGGCCATCGCAGCCACGCAGCAAATGCAGCAGGGCAGACGCACCGCCAGCCTAAAGGCCTCCTACGAGGCCGCAATCACAACCGGACTCAATGTCCGCGAATATGCCATCGGAAAGGATCTCGCTGGAGCAGCGCAGGCGGCCTACCAGCAGTCGATGCCCCAAGACAGCACGAAGAAGAAGGCGACGAAGAAACTGCCCGTGGCGTCCTCGGCACCCGCATCGCCTGCCGTCGAAGTCCAGCCGCAAGAAGTCACCGATGGCGAGTGGACATTCGATCCCAACGAGCCGCGGTACTGCCTCTGCAATCAAGTCTCATACGGCGACATGGTAGCCTGCGACAACGAGGACTGTCCCTCGGAATGGTTTCATTATCCTTGCGTGGGAATCACAGCTCCACCAAAGGGCAAGTGGTATTGTCCAAAATGCATCATTATCATGCGCAAACGCTCACGAAAGAATTAAGCGGAAATGCAAGGAGAACAGATGGTAAATTTACACCAAAAGATGCGAAAAACAATAATTCACATTAAAAATAACACAAAAGGGGAATTTAAAAAAGCGTAAATGTAATGTAGTCACTTTTATTCCAAATGCAATTGCAATTTGAAAATATTGCCAAAAGGAACCTTGGAGCGTTCGAATGTCGTGGATAAAACTAAGATAATTCTGTACTGTGCGCTGATGTCCTAAACTGATACTCTGATAAACAAACGAACAAAATGCATTTGTTGGCGCTGAAAAATGTCGGAATATCCACCTCACGTGTGCCAGTACAACTGCGGCCGCAAATTTCCAACATTGCGACATCTAATTATTCACATTGAAGCCAGCCACATTGGTAGGTTTACTTCCCATTAAATGAATGTACCTAATAGCCCATTGCGCCATGTCTTAGATTTCGATCTGGAGGCAAACGAGAAAGTTCAAAACAAGCAGCCGACTTGCATTCCCTTCAGCTACGTGCTACGGTACAGCACAGAGGCAGAAGTCGCTGAGTACATGGCAAAGGAAGCCGTTGAAGAACCGATCTCGGACCAAAAGAAAGCACTTGGTAAATAGTTTCTCGTTGCACTGCAATTGCTTTATCAAACATCTGTTTGCAGTTGCAGATGAAATGCAAACTGCAAATTTCGCGAAGCCCGAGTCTAGTTTGTCAGTGCGAGGGAAATTGATAAAGTACGTAGAAATGTTTCTTTGTTTTGCCGAAATTCATTGCCGCTTTTGCTTATTGACTAGTAAAAGGCAGTCATCTACGAATGCTGCATTTATTAATCATTCAACGCAGCAATTAACTGAGGTGCCCTCACAGAAAGTTCGCAAATACAGCTGCCCAATCTTAGGATGCGCAAAAACCTACAAGAACCAAAACGGGATGAAGTATCATGTGACAAACGTCCATGATATGAATACAAAGTAAGTTTCCTTTCGATTCGTCTATTTTTGCGGCGTTTCCCTTTATTTCGCAATTTCTTTACAACGTTTCAGACTGCTGAGATCGAAAAAAGAATACAAATGCAAATATTGCGAAAAACAATACAAAACCACACGCGGCTTGCAGTCGCATATGTCTGGCCATAATGTTCTAATATCGAACAAGATCCCTTCTCCAGACTTGGAACAGTCCATCCCAGAATATTCTTGCGTTTCCTATAAACCTAAGGTCAAGCAGCAACCCATGCAATATGCGCCATCATCTGGCGAAGTTCATTGTGCCAATATACCGAAACCTAGCTACCCCAACGCTAAAATAAAATTAGAGCAAACCCCGCCGCCATCCCCAAATTTCCCTGGTGAAGATGTCAACTATAGAAATGATTGCGGAGGAAACTACGATAGCGCTCGCTTTTATTTGGATTACAATAAACGATCAATGAACTATCAGCATCAGAACTCTTCCAACGTGCTCCACAAGAAGTTTTACGAGTGTTCTGTGCCTTCCTACAGTCACTTCTATTCTACACCTTCCCCTATCGTGAAGAATGAGCACTGTAGTGGAGATTGGCATGAACTGGACACTGCGCCCAAGCAGTACTGGGTTGATTCTAAAGGCATGCCTGGCTACCGATACTCTGAGGACCTGCAGCACAACAAGGTCTCTACAGACGAGTCTCCAAGGTATTACGAGCAATCGCTACAAATGCAATACATTCACTACTATCAGCAATTGCACAATGCAACTGCCAACTCCAATGGGTTTGTTACTGCAAATGTGGCTGGATTTGCCGACAGCTGCATGGGAATATCGGAGGAAGCTCCTTATTCCTATGGGAATATGGGATACCACGAGAAAGCTGATAGCCAGAGTTACCCCAATCCCGTGTACGCTGATATCCGCGATAATTTCAAATATTGAGAACACGTCATGGGATAGGTAAGCAGTATACGATTGAATTCGTTCTTATTTCTCTTGTTATTGTTTGAATCACATTTCTGTTTTATTGTGTTGCTAAACACATTAAGAAATTGAATAAAAAGAAAAGCCATCGGTAGATTGCATCTATTCGTACGCATTTCTTTGTTCTCACATGCACAATGTTGATTAGATTAGATTTGTTGTGAATGTTATTTGAATTTTGCATTTAATTGCAGAAAAATTGCGATCCCAGTTTGTGGCGCCATCTATGTGAATGTTGAAGTCTACGAGTTTTTGAAGTTCAAGAAATTGCAAAATCATCGTTGTTTCTGCAATCCAGTTGATTTCGTGGAATATTCAAATCCCCGAAGCAACTGGGAGTAAATTAATGGTAAGTTATCGGTTGTTTAGTAATTAAAATCACGTCCTGGTCTAAGGAAATAACCGTGAGGGTACCCTAAAGTGCAAGCGCGTTTTTAATATCCGACTGTCCAGTAACGGACGCAGCATTGTCACCAACGTATTGGTACTGTGCGCAATTGCTTATTGATTTGTTTTGTAGTAAGGTCGCGAGTCTTGAGATAAACGCGATCGGCGCCGCGAATTTTCAATAAGGTGCGAGCGCATCGCGACCTCAGCGTCGCTACGCGGATAGCCAAAGACAGTCGGAGCGCTTTGTTTACGGAAGTTGGCGACCGACGCCGTGACACGCCGAAAGGTTAGAGCGCAGCGCGACCTTAGCCAGCGCTTGCTTGACCAGTCGTGCGGTACCGGCGAGCGAGCGGCATGAACCCACGCACTTCCGCGTCGCAGCAGGAAATGACATTGAAAATCGCAAGAGACCGCCCTAAAAGTTATACCAATTTGTAGCCGCAGGTGAGTGAAGTCTGTATCTGAAATTTCTCGCGAATCGGTGTTGCGGTTGAAAAGTAATCAGCGAAAGAAATTGGCGAAAATGTAACAAAGTGTCATGGCCGCTAATCCAGCTTCACTCCGGTGTCGCGTCGCTGCGAGCCGCGGCGCACTTCCGAGCGGCGTCGTGACCTTCCGATAAGGTGCGAACGCATTGCAGCTCAGCGTC